>JBCEWC010010788.1:0-17321 GCA_038996855.1 Solanum aculeatissimum
TTGTTTGTATCAAAGTTGTTCAACAACTTTGACAAATGAAAGTAAGGTTTTGTTGCCTTCTTTGACTAAGAAGATGTGATGTACAAATTTGCAGCTTTGTTGTCTTCTTTGACTAAGAAGATGTCATGAATGTCACCCTCATTTGGAGGGTCTTACTCAACAGTTGGCGTCTCATCAACATCAACAGTGGGAAAGGATACATCAGGGAGGAGGGAGGAGGGAGGAGAGAGCTATAGCCATGCCATGTCCCCTCCCTCCCTCCCCCCCTCCCCCTCCTTTTAGGAGGAAAACCACACTTATACCACAAAAGGGGAAGTATTTACCCGTAAATACTTTATTACTTTTATTAAAAGAAATTTATTTTAAAATGACATAGATTTATTCTAAGATCACGTCCTGATATTATGTTAATGTCAGCATTCATCCTATATGATATCAATAGGGTATCATATACCGACAGAGTATTACAAAAAGGACTAATAGAGTATCAATATATCGATAGAATATCACAAAGGATTACTGGTAGGACATCAATATACCGTCATGGTATCATGGATGATTAAGCTCAGTCTTATTTGATACTGATAGGGTATCACATATCGATAGAGTATCACAGAGAATACTAATAGGGCTATGGTAGAGCTAGAATTTTCTTTAAAGGGGTACAAAATTTTAAGAAGTAGACACACGAACTAGCCGAAGGGGATTCGACATCTATTATATATACATAAAAAAATTTCACCATATATAAATAATATAATTTTTCACTGAAGGGGATTTGAATGAAAACCCTAATTACAAGGTGGCTCCGTCACTGCAATAGGTTATCAGTATATCGACGGAGTATCACAGAGAATTAATTAAGTTCACTCATATATGATATTAATATGGTATCACGCCCTGCTGGTATCCTTTTTGTCACAGCTGGAATCGGCACCACCACTATCACCGCTACCAACTCTTTAATTACCACCACAAACTTCATTTCTTCCATCATAGTTAACACACAAAATAACAACGGCTACATCACCTTAATTAGAGTTATCTGCATCGATATTTCTCTACATTATCATTATCATTATTATTATCTGGCCATCAAAAATTCATCACCCAAAAGTAATTTATAATTAGATTTTTTGCTGAAAAATCAACAACCAATAATGTATTTTTTTTATCTGAAGAAAATATTTTTTGATTATTAAAAAACATATTTGCTGATTTAACTCTAGAAAAATAGAATTAAAAATAAAAGAAATGAAGTAGAATAGGAAAAAAAAAAAGAATCTTCGTCTTAGCTTTTTGTTCATAGAGAAGAAGAGTAAGTACTGTTATTTTCAGAATCCAAGAAAAAAAAATCAATAGAAAAAAGAAAAAAAATTAAGATATAATTAAAAAAAACATGAAATATACACCTGACAACTCGTACATAATACCCCTTGAAGCATACGTAGGTATGACATATTAAAGGGTCCAAGGATATCATAGGGTACCTCTATAAAATTGGGATGTTGAATGTGTTTTAAATCATTTTTCGCATCATAATATTCATATTATTAATTAATACTATGTAGTCTTATATCTTGAGAAATGATTTCGAAAATAAGTACTTAATATTAAAGATAAAACATGAAAACAAAAAAGGTATTTTTTCATATTTATAGGCTAAAAGTGGTAATTAAAGGTGAAAATGTATGTGTAATAGAGTGAAAAGTAAAGGTAAAGTAAAAAAATTACATTTGAACCTAATTTAATTTCACATATTAGCTCATAATGTAAGAAGTGTTGAAGTTCATACTTTTTCATTTCTTGTCAATACAGGATACTCAATGACCTCTTCACATTCAGAACCAAACATCTGATGCGTAAGCAATTTAATATATAAGTTCAATATCGATAAATTATGAATTAGGATGAATTTAATTGTGATATCGATAAAGAAATGAAAGTAAAATATTAGAAACCATGGGCTACCCCTAGTTTCCCTTCCCACGTTGTAGGCAAGAAGCCATTGGCTCATGTCATGCTAAGGCTTATAAGATCTATTTCTTGTTTGTTTAATTTATTATTGGACCTTTATTCGATAATAATATTCTAGAGATTAGTAAATATTTTTAAAAAATATAAATATTAAATAACACGACGTAAATAAATTTCAGAAATATTAAAGATGTCAATTTTAAAAAAAAAATAAGACTTGAGATTCTAAATATACTTACATACGTTATTCTATTTTTGCCTTACGTTAACAATATGAAAAAGGTAAATAATATTGTATGTTTATACTTAACTAAATAATTAAATTTAAAAATTAATAAATCAAATTTTAAATACATATTACTTAACTATGATTAAGTATACGTTAAAACATATATATACAAAAAAAATTATATTCATTGGTTTAATGTGACAACGCTAATTTTATTTTTAAAAAATAAGTATATATAGATCGTACATGCAAAATGATTAAAATAGGTCACCATCCTTGTCCCCCGTTCCCTCAATAAAAAATAAGACGAAATTCAAGTTTGAAATTTACTGGGTGCAAACAATTTCTGAGGGTCATCAGACTGGGTAAAATCTGAATTAATCGTGATGCACTTGCGGGAAACTTCTTGTTGAGGGTCTTTGCACCTTCGAGATTAATCGGGGCACTAAGAGACTTGAACACCCGGTGCAAATTAAAAATAAAACAAACAAATTCAAGAATATATTGTCCTGTAACAAAATTCATTCAACATTTTTTTTTTTGCTCCTCTAAATTATATTTGGTAAAAACTAGATACATTTTCCTGCATATCCAGCATTTCTGAACAGTGCCTGCTTTATCTCTTCTGCATTTATAACTCCTCTTTGCTCCACTTCCTATCATCACATCACAAAAAACAATTTTTTTTAATTAAATTATTTTAGCAATTAAAGAGAATTTTGAAAAAATATTTTAAAACTAAATATTAATCATAATATCAACGTCTAAGTCTGAACTAGCTAGGGGTGGCAATTGGGCGGGTTGGGTCAAATTTGAATGGGTCATAATGGGTGAAGACAACAAACGGGTCAAGATTTAAACCAACCCGAATTTGCTTGGATCAAAATGGGTTGGGTCAAAACGGGATGAGTAAGGGGTTATAGAGCGGGTCAAGATCCAACCCGACCCAACTTTTACTTATTTTATTTGTTTTGTTTCAAAATTTTAGTATTTAATTAAATTGTATTTTTGTTTATTCTGGCTATATAAAACATATCAAATAAAAAAAAGTGTTTTTAAAATATTTTTACAAGATCTCTCTCGAGTCAGTTCAGGTTGCACATCAACCCAATTTTAAATGGGTTGGATTGGATTGAGTTGAGTTGAGCTAATAAATGGACAAGTTATTAACCCGCCCAAACATCAACGAGTTGGGCAAAGTGAGTTTAATTTTGCCACCCCTGATCTGAACAAGTAATATCAAGTTAAAAGTTGATGATTGAATTTTATACCTCAGAGCAAGAAGCTTGCATTGCAAAATCATTGAAACAACTTATAACACATTGTTGAGGCTCTAAGCCTAAGGCATCTAGTGTTGTCAATGTTGATAGCAAAAGACTAGATTTCCCAGCACAAGTAATCTCTACTCTTGTATCAACATTATTCCTCCTTTCCACATTAAACTGCAATAAAGCACATGACACAAAGTTTAAAAAAAAAAATTAATCAAAATATTGAAAATGAGCATAATGTAATTATACATAACCACATGACTTTTTGTTGTAGATAAATATAGAGTTCGAGCCAAAGGTACTAATAGTCACCTTAGGTGAATTTCTAACAAACATTTCGATGGGCTTTTCGTTCTTGAAAATGCTCATCAAACTTAGTTGATTTGGCCCTAATTCCATTTCTTGTTGCAAATTGTTGATTTTCTCTAAAAGTTCTTTTGTGTAGTCGATAGTGTCCCCTAAGATTGATGTTCTGTCCATCTGCAAAGGTCAAATTTATTATATCAGAACGGGATCTTGGTCTTAACTCAACCAGTAAATATAGCAATAGAAGAGCTAGATTTAGGCTCTATTGTTTCAATTTACCTTGCTAATTTTGGGAACAATAGATCTAAGCATAGAAAGACGACCATTGAGGCGTTTTCGTCTTCTTCTTTCAGCCATTAAATTCTTAGAAGGCTCCCCATTCGCCTTCTTTGTTTTCACCTTTTTATTAGGGCACAGGAAACCAACATTGAAATTAGCAGGAGCTATAGCAGCTGACGATTCAGTTGATTGAGTTCTCTCCAATTTACAAATACCAAAATTTTCAACTTCCAAAATTGATGACAAATCTTCTACTCGGGAAGTGAAAGGGGAAATGAACATTTCTTGTGGTGGCAATAATTCATGTACTAGTTGTGTGCTATAGGTACCACTCTCACGGCCCACATCAAAACAGTGGTTTACCTCTAGATGTCCACTCAACTTACATTCACCAAGTAATAATGAATAGTCTTGGCTTTGGTCAATTGGAAAATTAGTATTATAATCTTCAAAAGAAGTAGTAGTAGTAGAAGAAAGAGGAATTTCCCCAAAACAATCATAATTATTGTTACAATAGAAATTACTACTATTCATTTCCATTGGTAGACAAGTACTTTCCCATAAATCACTTCTTAGAGCAAATAACTCATCTAATAAGAATCCATTTTCTCTATAATAATCCTCCATGTTTTTCTTGAAAAGGGTTTTTTAGGAGGCTAATAAGAATCTATAGTGGAACTTTAGACAAAAGTTGTAGTAGTATGTAGGACAAGTATAGGGGCATATTTATAGGAAAACAAAACAAATGTACTATATTATTATATATGATGCTGTAATAATTATCATCTAACAGAATAGACAAATGGAATCTGCTCAGCTTTTAGAAGTTGAGTTTTTAAAAAAGTATGTCATTTAACTTGAATTCGGTAGGTATCGATGTTATTCAACAGAATTTGATTGTGCACAAGTAGATAATTAAACTTAGTTTGTATAAAATTGAACAAGTAGATACATGTGTCTTACGTGACATAATACACATAGGACAATGTAACTTTTCACGTAGGACACTTGTGTTTACTTATTCAATTTTATACAAATTTATGTATCTATTTGTGTATAGTAATGCCTTAAAATTTTGCTTTTAGCACAGTATTTTCAAATAATTTGAGGTTTGGCAGCTAGTGATCAACTAGAGGTCAATCTTTAGAGTACTGACAAAATATTGATAAACTTGTTTGAATATTATTTCAAGTGAAATAGTGTTTTTACTCATAAAATTTTAACTAATTTTAAAAGTGAAATTCATGTATAAAGCTGTGGATTGTAATATTTCTTTTCCCTGGGAAATAAAGTTCTTTCTTTGTCCTCCTAATTTATATGACATTTTTTAAATTTCGTAATTCAAACAAATAATTTTTAACCATAATAGTTCTTGTTATTCAAATAATTTTAATCGTAAGTTACTATTACTTATAGTGTTTTTTTTTTTTACATTGTTTCTTAATATGAAAATTTTATTCTAAAAACTTGAAGAGTCCAATTCGAATTCATAGTCAAACTAAATAGGTTTGATTCTCGAAATTCAAATCATACCACATAAATTAAGATAAAAAAATGACACATAATATTTTTGTTGTATCATATTAAACTCATCTTTTATTGGTTTTTTCTTTGGCACAAGGATTGTGAGATAAAAGCCCCCTCACAAAAATAATAGACATCACATATATTTTTTTTATTGTATATTAATGTATAATATATAAAAAAAAATTGTTAATATTTACTTAGCGAATATAATTATTTTGATTGATTAATACGTATGGGGTGCCTCGAAAATCTAAGGTGAAACCAATTATATGCATGCAAGATTTTAGGTCAACACAATATACAATAATAAAATAATTAATACGTAATATTATTTATGCTATATGTATCTCATCATATCTACTGCCAGCTTATAGTCTATAGATTCTATAATTTCATTATTCACAAAACACACATTATACTCCTTGTCCGTACAGAAATATATATGATCCAGCTATAATTCCATAATAATAATTAACCTACTTGAAAAAAAAAAGTAATCACTTTTTTTAAAATAATTTTTTTTCATATATAAGATTTGTGAGATTAGAAGACTTTCAAGGCTGCGTCGTAGGAACATAAGCAAACATATACTAGTTAATTAGTTAACATAGTTATATTTTGAATTAATTATGGCTCGCAACAAACGTCTAGCTGTAATTACGGTTAGAGTTTTGTATAATTTGCGTGATTTATACAAATGTTGTGTGTGATTATACAAAAAGTTATGCGCAAATCAAATAGTATAGCGAAATATACAAACACTGGAAATTGTATATCAAAATATACAAATGTTGTGCATGAATTGTATATTACATTTCGTCAAGATAAACAAGGCGGATTCTATCATAAGTCGTTCCCGCATCAAAGATGTAGTTATCGATTCTCCCGAGAGGTCACAATCCCAAGCTTCTGCGATCGCTATCCATGCTTCTTTCTATTTTTTGTTCTCCTCTTCAAACGCTATACAAAAACTACGAATTGTATAGCAAATTATAGAAACGTATACAAATGTTGCTCGAATTTATACAAACGTTGCTATAACTATAATTACGAAATGTAATTATTGAAACTATAGTTATGGAGTATAATTAAAGTATTTTTGAGCTGCTATATATATGTGAAAATTCTTCAATGTCAAATGGGCGAATTGTATTAATTTGGATCAATTAAAATGAGTTTACTTGCATTTAGATGGGCTAAATCGAATTATAAGTAAAATATTGGATCATACCTCAATTGATCTTACTGAGTTTTAATTAATTATTATTATTTTAAAATTTATTTTCTTATATTCTAACTAACTACCAAACGAAACTAATTTTTTCTTTGTTATGTGTGTTAAGGGAAAAAATAAAAATCTATCGACAAAATTTATGGGACAATCGTGACCATAAATATAGTTTGAACAATTCAATTATTTTAGATGAGTTGAATTAAGCGAGTAAAAATAAATTAAATTAATAAATAAGCTAATCATTAGTTTATCTAAACTTAAATATATTGAGTGAATCATATTTTTATGGACAGCTCAGAGCAAATTTATTCTTTTGTCCCATTTAAAAATGTTTCAAGTAGGTTAAACTCTAAAATAAATTTACTTTTTCTTGTTAGGATTTTACTTTTTAAAATCTAAAATTAGGGTTTCTAATAGCTTTAAAATCTTGTGAATGAAGCCAAAAGGCTTTGATTCTGTTATTATTAGATTAGAAAATTGCATGATTATTTCATCAATATACTAATTATAATCTTGTATTCTTTATTGTGTTTTGAGAATCAAATGCAATTCAAGTTTTTTTTAAAAAAATGAAATTATGGTAATAAGATTTCATTGTAGTTAGACTATGGAACATCCAACAACCTTATTTTCAACACTATATAAAATTACCCAAAGTGGACCATACATGTCATGTATAACCTTTAATCCTGGCAAATTTGAATTTATACATGCATGGCCTATATTATATTAAAGTATAACTTAATTACATAAATCTCATAGTGTCCAGAGCTAATTACATTATTTTCTTATTGTTTTCTAAATTACGAAAATTCCCTAAAATTATGAAATTCGGAATACATCATTGCACTTTCAGATACATTACCTGGCGTCCGGATACATAGTAGGGGATGTATCAGAGAGGATAGGACATCTAAATACATAAGGGAGTGATGTATATCAAAGAGCATGGATGTATCTGAGAGGGGAGGGATGTATCAGAAAGAAAGAATGAATGTGTCTTAGAGGGATATAAGGATGCACCAGCGAGATGAGAGTGATATATCCGAAAGTGAATTTTTGAATTTTTTTAAATGATAGGAAATTTAGAAATTATGATAAAATAATTCTTATATTCAATATGCTACAAGCTAAGCATAGGATGAAAATACATAGTCAGTGGCAGAGTCAAAATTTTATTTAAGAATATCACAAATTAGAGAAGTAAAATCACGAAAAAGTAAAGAGGTGTTAATATAATACACACACACATACAAAGAAAATAATTTTTTACCTAGCTAAACAATGTAATTTTCCATCTAAGGATCGGAGTGTGGATTGACACCCCTCAAGTGAATGTGGCTCTGACACCGTATATAGTCACTTAATTTTTTTTTACATTAATTCAATAAAAATATATGTGAAAATAGTTATTGAATGTACATTGAACCTGTCATTACTCTAGGGAAAAAAAGTAGCTAATCAATACTATAAATCATAGGGATTATTGTCGTTTACCACACTAGGGGAGTACTTATTAATATTAATTAAAGGTAGCATACAAATCTCAAAGTGTTAAAAAGAAAACTGTGGACTACCCATATTATTTGCAAGAAAACCATTAGCTCATTAATGCAATGCTTTTACAATTTGTAAATTTGATGATTGATGAATGTTACACATGATAATATTAACTAAGGAACCAACACATGGATTAACACATGCTACTTTTTTTATAAAAAAAAGTACAAAACTACATTTAATTGTATTGATATTTAAAATTTATTTTTAATCTTCAAAAGTGAAATGTCATATTTTGTTTGTAACATTTGTTTAGAGAGTCTTACATGAATGGTGTTTAAGTATAATATTCGATTGAAGCTTAGTCATTATCACGAAGTTTCAAATTCCACAACTGATGAGATAATAGTTATATTCTAAAATAAGATTAAAAAGTGGTCAGTTGATGTTGTCTCTTTATTCCTTATTTCTTTTTATTATTTTTTTGCATCATAATCTACGTGTGTCACGGTAAAGACAAAGTCAAGATTTAAAGTTTATGAATTTTTAATTCTAATCTTTACAACTCATTAAGTGCTAAATTAATAATTTTTACACTTTGAATAAATATTTAAAACATATGCAAAATTTGAAATCAAAGTCATTGAGTTCGACAGAACCCACAGCCCACACCCTAGCACTGCCCCGTCATGTGTGCATACCTAGTTTGATGAATGGAAAGAATCTCACATCGGTGATGGAACTTGGAGTTCGACAAACTTCCCTTCTTGAGCTAGATTTTTGGATTGAACTACGCTCAAAATTCATTTAACATCACGAATCCTTCTATCTATTTTTATCTCTTCTAATAATTTTAAAATATATGGAAGAATCAAAATCTTAGTACAAGTTAAATCGTCACATCCTAGGCCCTAGCAAATTTCTTAGGTCAAAATCAAATTTCACATAATATTTGAGTTACTATTCATTTCAAAATGTACCTACCACTGCAACTTGTTTTAAATTACTGTAATGTGATTACTTAAAGATACTCTCATTAGTGAAATACAACTTTAGTCAAAATAATTGATGTGCATATATATTGTGGAAGGAAAATGCTAGAATTTCCAATTAACATATATATAAAAGATCTTGTGAATAGAGCCAAAATAATGTGATTTTGTTAGGTTGGAAGATTGTAGGATGGTGCAAATTAAATTGCATGATTATTTCATCATTATACTAAACCCTTGTTGTCTCCAACTTAACTGGAAAAACTATACCAATATTTGCAACTCCCCTATTATTTGTTGTACAACAATCAATGGAATATATATTATTGCCCTTCTCCTTTTTCTTTTTTTTTAATCATGCGAGATGTCATGTAATCAGGAGGTGACGGGTTCAAGTCTTAGAAATAGCCTCTGGCAAAAGTGCAAGATAAGATTGCGTATAATAGACCCTTGTGGTCAGGTCTTTCCCGGACCATGCGCATAGCGAGAGCTATAGTGCACTGGGCTTGCCCTTTTGAGATGCGGCAAGATCGATGGTATTTCAATTATTGATAAGAAGTCTCGAGTTTGACTCTGAAGAATGATGTTATGGAGACGGAAGCATTTTTCCTTAATAGATCTTACAAAACGTGAATTTGAAATAGTCAGACCAATAAATTTCAAAAATCAGATAATTAAACTAAAGACATGCCATTTTTGTGCCTCTTTTGAAAACCTATCAAATCTTGAATATTATCTCATATTTTGTTATTGTATTTTGAGAATAAAAAATGCAATTTGTATTGTATTATCTTTGAAGAGATTAAGGTTAGATCTCATTGTAGGGAGACTATGGAACAACCAACAACCTAATTTTGTTCAATAATTTCTCATAAGTACATATGCAAATAAAACTTAATCTCTTTAATTTGGAGAATAAATGCCAATATTCAAGACAATATATTATGCTTTCTATATTCAAGTTGATGATTTTCAAATTTTCTGATTGGCATATATAGTACAAAATTCAAATTAAAGGACCACTAGACACTTTAGTAGTCAACCACAATCACCATGATAGAGGCCTAGCTAGAAAGAGAATATTACAAAAACCCTAGTTCAGTAGTTCTATTCAAGATTGTACACTATTATAATTATCCATGAATCAACATTTTAATTTCCTCAAGGTATTATTTAATCCAAACAGATTTCTTTAATAATGGATCAAATCATGATATGCAACTACCAGACTTTGTTAACTTATAGTATGCATGTTGGGTACTTGCCTTGAGTTTCTTATAATAACTAGGGTTTTTATTTTGGGAAAAGGAAAATATAAATTCTCTATATTTAGCTAGTCCTTTTTCTCGTAGGAAAAAATTTATGACTTTATAAATAGAGGTTCATTTATTATAACTTAGCAGTATCTACAATTTAGTTCTAGGAGATTGAGAGTTTTGTGTAGGGGGAGAAACGGTGAGACATGCATAAGTGTCACGTTAATACTTGTGTGAACCTCTTTTTATTTTGAGTGAATTGTGTGAGGTTATTTTTCTCGATATTGTATACTCTCTTTTATATAGTGGATTGTTCATCTCCTCTTGTGGATGTAAGTCGGTTGACCAAATAATCACGTTAAATGCTTGTGTTTCTTTTAATATATTTCTTGTTTGTCTTCTTACTCATGATCTTTCGAGGTTTACTTTGTTAGCTTTCATATCATACCTGATTATATGGTGGTTATGTAAAAAAAGTGGTTATTATAAAAATGCACTTTAGTATACGTGCTATGGTAAAAAAAAAAAAAAAAGATATCTCTATCTACATATATATACACACACACTCTCGCACATTTTATGTGGCACCGCTTTCTTTTTGGTCCATCCCAAAAAGAATCTCAACTTACTCTAATTGGAAACAATTTAACCTTAAAATTCTCTTTTTATCTTTAATGAAATAATTTTCAATCACACAAATATCTAAGAACGATTTTAGACCATAAATTTCAAAAGTCTTTCTTTTTTTTTCTTAAACACCGTGTCAAGTCAAATAGTGTCACATAAAATGAGACGGAAGAAGTATATATTATCATTTTCAAATGTTATAATTGAATTGTATAATCATTGGCTACAAATTCTAATATATTTAAAAATGAATTTCCCTTAATAATGACAAATTAATAATTTTGATCTATCGCTATAATTTGGCTACAAAATTAAATGTTGACGGATTGCCATAATTTGTTGTGTAAAAAGTGTTTAACTAACACATATTGGGTTCAAAATTAATCTAGATCTACTCCTAATGATTTTAATTTGATGCACATGAATTTTCTAATATATACCAATCCAATAAGTTTCTAATGCCTTAGCTTGAGTGCAAGTTCAGCAAAGTAACTCATGTGGCAGATGTGGAATTAAGGATTGAAACTTTTGGGATCAATAATTTAAGAAAACGAGAAGATTGAAGATGATGTTGCATATTGTAACGGAGCAAGGTGGGTGAAATAAGCCTCACATCTAGTATCTTGTGTGATAATAATGTACTATCAAGTCTTAACGGTAATTGTAAAAAGTGGTGCTTAGACAATATGTTATGTAGGATAGAGTATTGATCAGACATAAACTTGCATGTTCAGAAAACTAGAGTAGCGAAAATATATAATAAAGATGTTGAGAAAAAAGTGTGGGAATAATAGTAGAGTAAGAACATGAATGAAGCTATTTGAGACAAGGTAATTAAAGAGTGGTCTCTTTGGTGGGCAAAATGCGGGAGTCGAGGCTGTCATGATTTGGACGCATGTGAAGAGAAGATGCATAAATATCCCAGTAAAAAGGTGTGAGAAGTTGACAATAGTATGTATAAGGAGAGGTAGAGATAAGTAGAAAAAGTCTCGGGAGAGTTAATTAGACAAAACATGATTGAGTTGAGGACATGATCCTAGATTCGAAGTTATAAAGGTCGATGATTAGGATAGAAGTTAGTAGGTCTAGTGTTGTCTAGTTTCCTTTCTAACTATTGTTATTATTATTACCCTACTATTTTATTCTTCAAATTTAGTATTACTTGTTATTTCATTTGATTCAATTATCGTATTATTTTATTGCTACTATTATTCTCCTCTTCATTATTTTCAGTATTACTTTTTCAATAATGTTTACTTTCACATGTATCACTACAAGAAAGTATAGAATTAGCAACAATGATGTTATTGTTAAATGTTGGTAATATATGGCATTAACTTTAGTCAGTTGTTGCATACTTGATTTTTGTATATGTTTTACTTAAGCTGTGAGGTTCTATTAGAAACAATTTTTCTACCTTCGCAATATTGGGATCTAATTTACGTATTCTTCAAATTTCATTTATAAAATTACTTTAAATATGTTATTATTTTATATTTTAATTGTGTGTTCATAAATGTAGGAGAAGAATAAGGAAGGAGGAGGTGAAATTTCTCACAAAATAATTCTATATTTTCTCAACAATTTTTAATATGATTTTGCTCTAGAACCTTAGGGATGCTCCATTATTATAGGGCTTGGATATAATATTCTCAATAAATGTTAATAACAAAATTTGAAATTTCACTTTATTAAGACAAAAATAATTGAAATTTCAAATACTTTTTGTGTGTATGTATAATTCATCATCTTTAAGAAGCATGTGGATCCATGTGTTAGTTTCTTAGTTAATTAATTTCATAAGTTTATATATATAATTAATATATCATTAACAAGCCGCCTAAGAAATAGATTATATAAAGCCTAAAGCATTAATGAGCCAATGGTATTATTGTTCTTGTCAATCAATAATATGAGAAGGAATAAAATAAGATTTGTTTGCTAGCTTTAACGTTAATTACTTAATTAGTAGATTCCCTCCGTTCACTTTTACTTGTCACGATTTCAATTATCGAGGTCAAACTATATGAACTCTAATCAATATTTTAAGATGTTTTTTTTCATCATATTAATATGAGAATGATGGCAGCTTATAACATTTTTCGTATAGTTTTCAACCATCTAAATTTTAGATTTTCAAATATTAAATTGAGCTTTTAAGTTTAGTCAAGTTGACCTCGAAAAGCGAAACAATGACAAGTAAAAGTGAATAGAAGAAATAATTTATAGTTTGATTAGTTGAGTATTTATTATAGTGTAATGAATAGTGAATGACAATAATGAGTGATATAATGAAATAGTGGAGGAGACAGAATTTTAATTAAGAAGCGTCAAAATATAAATAAGTAAAATAGCACAAACGCAAAGGAGTATCAACGTGTAGTAATATTTACATAAAAAATATTTTATTTTAACTTAGCAATGTAACTTTTTGACGAAGCGGTGTTGATCATATATGGCTCCGCCACTGCAAGCTCATTTGATAAGAAGGATAAAAAATTACTAATCTCAGAATTAATTTTAGATGAATTTATAAATATTTAATTAGGATATTATCGCAACATAAATTATTAGAAAATTAGCTATCTTAAAAGTAATATTATTTTTATTCATATTAAAAATTAAATAATAATTATAAAATAATTAATTTATCCTCCGGACGAACCAGACAAATTCTACAAGGCTAGTTGTCTTTATGGAATTCCATTTCCGCTGGTTTGCGTACACATAAAATAAATAAATAAATAACAAGTGTTGCTTTTAAACTCAATTCATTCTCAAATTTATTTTTTATTTTATTTTTTTGTCATTGTTTGACAAACTTTATAAGTGGATCAAATTTACTTATAAATTGTTTTTTGACTTATTTAGGTGTTTGGCAAGTAAACAAATGAATTTTAATTTTAAAAGTCTCTCCTTTTCTCGCTCGTCTCTCTCGATATATATATATCGTGAGTTTCACAAATTTTATCTAATCTCCAAAGTCAATTAGCACTCCATTCCTAATGTCATGCTGATAAATACTATAGACTGCTAGCTCATGTATATGTTCGATTGGTTGATGATTTGCCTTATTTTTTTAAAAAAATTACGTGAATAAGCAAACATATACTAGTTAATTAGCTAATATAGCTATAGTTTGAATTAATTACAGCTTGCGAGAAACATCTAGTTGTTATTATAGTTTGAGTTTTGTATAATTCGCGTGATTTATTCAAACGTTGTAGGCGATTATACAAAAAGTTGTGCGTAGCGAAATATATAAACATTGTGAATTGTATAGTTCATTATACAAATGTTGTGCACGAATTGTATAGCGAATTATACAAACGTTGTGCACAAATTGTATAGCGAAATATACAAATGTTATACAAAAACTGCAAATTGTATAGCGAATTATACAAAAGTATACAAATGTTGCGCGAATTATACAAACGCTACTATAACTATAGTTACGAAATATAATTACCTAAACTATAGTTGCACGAATTATATAGCGAATTATATAAACGTTGTGTACGAATTATATAGCGAAATGTACAAACGCTATACAAAAACTGTAAATTGTATAGCGAATTATACAAAAGTATATAAGTGTTGTGTGAATTATACAAAAGTATACAAGTGTTGCGCGAATTATACAAACGCTGCTAGAACTATAGTTATGAAATGTAATTACCTAAACTATACCTATGAAGTATAATGAAGCTTTACATGTTTGCCATTTATGAAAATTTGCTTTCTTTTTTCATTATGTAGTAGTATCAATTAGGGGAAATTACATATATATTCAAAAAAGTAAAATGTTTACAAAAAAAAGTAGCTCATGTTTTATTTACATAAAAAATAGTCCAAAATCACCAAAACTATATATGACTATACAATATGGTTTGTCAAAAGTTATAGAAAGTATTCACTTCTATACAATGTATATTACTTATACATGGGCTATACACAAAATATACATTATGATACACAAATATACACCGACTATACATGTCTATACAACGAAGACTATTTTTTTATAATTTTTTAAATTTAGTATCTCTCGGTGTAATTTTGCCTATCTACTATTATGTAAGGGTATAAATTTGTCTTGTAGTCCAACTTGTATAAATTGATAGTCCAATTATCTTGAGTATGCCCTAAACGTGCATAATGTGGGGGACAGATTTCTTGCGTATCAACTCACGGATGAAATCAAGCTATATTTAAGTATCTAAAATAATTTTCAACTTACATTATAGAAAGGAAATTCCATGCACACTTGTGTTTATATATATTATATAATATATATGTATACCATTTCTATGTATCAATTGTCTCTCGTCGAATAAAAAGATAAATGATAATATGTTTATAAGCTAAACGAATTCTTCCACAAAGTCGTTGATCCATGCATGAGATCGCGGCTTAGAGTGGTAGTCTAGAACCATTAATATCGTTGATTCTCAAGCAGAAGCGCGGATGTTATACATCTATGTTAATTAATACTAGCAACTCTTGCACTTAGGGTATGCAAATACAATGGGCATTTAGCTTTTCTTTGAGTTCCAAGTAATTTCATACAATAAATTTTTGAAACATTAGGTTAAATTGACCTATAATAACATATGACTACTCTTAGTTAAATTGGAAAATAAAGTAATTAACTACACATAATTGGTATGGTAGAGATCCTTTGTTGATTTTGTTTCTAGTTCTTTGTGGACGTACAACTAGGGTTTGATTAGTTTTGTAGGGCACCAATAATAGTGAAATACTAAAGTGTCTAGTGGTCCTTGAAAAAAATGGACAATAATATTTTTTAAAAAATTATGATTGTTTAGGTATAACATGATTATTGAAAGCATATATAATTGTCTTAAATATTGGCTTTTGGTCTCGTGTATGAAACAATTTCTATTTGAACATGTATTTTAGGAAATTAAATCGAAAGGCCAACCACCAACATGTATTGTGATGCAGTAGTGAGATTGTTTCACTCTTAACCAGAGGTCTTGAATTTGAGCCTTGGGTATAGAAAAAATCTTGTTGGGAGCGTCACCCTCAAATGGACCCTGCAGCGCGCGATCCGAATTTAGTCAGGGCTCCACAGACTTTGAACACCGGATGAGAAATTAAAAAAATCAAAGGCCAACCACCTATGATTTTAGAAGTTAAAGATACAAAAAGTGTTGAAAATTAGGTTGTTGGTTGTTCCATAGTCTCACTACAAATTAGTATACAAGATCTAATATGTTTTTGAAATCAGAACACTTTTTTTCTCATTAATTAAGAGAGTTCACTAAAGACAAAAAAATAATAATCCATGGCATTATAAATTCTTAGATATTGTGCCAAAAAATAATACATATCAATTACTTAGTCATAGTTAAATATTGTATATTTTTACTTCACTAAACACTTGACGTGGATAAGTATATTTATCCTATTAAGATTGATATGATAAATAAATTGTATATACTCTTTGCGTTTCAAAATATTTGTCTTTTTTTCTTTTCATACATGCTACTTAAAAAATATTAACGGATTTAACTATTTTACTTTTATTTATGTCTTAAGATATAATCTCTTCTCGTTTAATATTTATTTTATTTTTGTGTCATATCTCCGTAATTGAGATGTTTATAGTCCTTAAGAACAATTACTATTAAAAAGTAAAATGAAGGAAAAAAATTCTCTTGAAGATTCAAAATGAAAAATAAATTGAAATATATTTTTAAAAATCATAACAAATAATTTGAAATCGAAGAAATAATCATAACTATCATAGTTCAATTTCTCAATAGAAACGAAAACTTTGGAGATAAAATGAAGAAAAATCACTTGAAATATTCCTCATATGTTAAAAGTTGTTGTCTTTTACATTTTTTTTATTCAAATTAAAGTGAAGTTGAAATAATGAATAAAATTATCAAAAAAAAAGAAGAAGAAGAAGAAGAAGAAGAACACTAATAAGTTGAAAATAATATTCCCATTTGAATATCCACAAATAATGTAGGGAAAATTACATATATATATACAAAAAAAAAAAAAGTAGTCCATGTTTTATTTACATAAAAAATAGCCCCAAATCAGCGAAACTATACATGACTATACAATATAGTTATAGAAAGTATA
>JBCEWC010010789.1:0-17321 GCA_038996855.1 Solanum aculeatissimum
CAGATATCTAAATGTTCGTAATTTATCATCTTAATCTGAGTAATCTGCTTCAAGTAAATCTAGGTAATCTGTACTATTATATAAATCTTGTAATACTATTCTCTTTTGACCACCCACGAGGCATGGTTTAGTATTTCATGAAGGTCTCAACCTGAGGATTGGTTCTAAGTATAAGGTTAACGTTCTAGAATTCACATCATCGAGATGGAAAACTTCATGGTTCGTGACCCTCTTGATGGGTCGTGTACCCTTCCATGGTGATGTTCATGCTATAATTATGGCCAAGTGCAGGAAGCGGACCAGTAGATGGTCTGTGGGCCACTGCACGACTCGTGTAGTGGTCCATCAAACGGTCCCTGACAAATTTTGAGGCTCATTTCATGAATAGTTTAATTATAATTTGGTGATTTCCTAAGGTCATTTTAGTCTTGCTAAGCCCTCCTAAACACTTGATTTAGCCTATACTCCTCCATTCTCATTCAAATAAATTCATCACACTTAGAACACTCAAACTCTCTCATCAAAGCTCTCTTCCAAGTGTGGGTTGAAGGTTCAAGTAGGAATTTAAAGAGGTCTTATTATTCAATTATTTTTCTCCTTAAAGCTTCTAGTTAATCAAGGTGTTTGGGATTGATTCATGGTCCTCTTTCAACCATGAAGACTCCAAAACTCTTTTACACTTGATTTAATAAAATTTAAGCTTACTTTGAGTATGGGTCTTTTGAATTAGTGTGGATATAATTAAATTGAAGTATGAGCTTTACTTATTTGATAATTTTAAAGTTGTTCAAGAATTGCATTAAGATTATGAAGATTCAATTATCCATGTCCCATTAAGTCTTCAATTTGAGCATGGGTAGTATGAATTATATTTTCATTTATGAATTTCATAACTATTTAAGAATGAATCTATCTTGTTATGATGTTTTAAATGTTAATCTCTATAGTCCATGTTACTATATCATCATTCATCGCGTTTTCATTCATGAGCATAGATTTTATGAAATTACGATGTGGGCTAAGTCCCAATTATGTTTATGACTATGTTTCCAATTAAAGAATGGGTATGACAAGGTTGTGATCGCACTATGTCTATGTTATGACTCTTTGAGAAAGAATGGGTGTTTACACCACTAAGAATGAGAATAATGGAGCTATTCTTATGCATAAAAGTATGTTATTAAGATGATTTGGCTTTTGAGCCCAGATACACATGAAAGTAAAGAAAGTGATTTGGCCTTTAAGCCCAATTATGCATGGTTATGGTTTCAAAGTACTTATTCTCTTTTCAAAAACATGTATATTTATATGTATTCTTGTTGGATGATGGCTTAGCATCGATGGATTGGAGGCGGGGTGGACTATCTCCAAGGGTCCATGCTCCTTTCTGTCAAACTATGTGCCTAGTATAGGAATGATTATGTCCCTTTTTAGGGATGAGAATAATGGATAAACCTTTGGCAAGTAGGTCACCTCTTTATACATTGTTGGACAGACAACGGAGTTCCAAGTTATAGCTCACTTGGTCTTATGTCGGTTGTGGATCCATCCCCATTATGTTTATATGATTAAGCATTCATACATCATGGATTATAACATATTGTTATGACATCCTTTTCTCATATACTTCTTTCGATAGGTGCCCTTGTCATCTAACATTATTTTACAAGTTACACATGTTCATATGCGTTGCTTGCCCGCATACTTAGTACATTCAAACATACAAACACATACTCTTTTGCCTGTATGATCTAACCATGTAGGGACCAGAGACTATACCTACCCATCTCTTGAGATTAGCTTGGATCTTTGAGTATCATTATGGTGAGTCCTATGTTCCAGGGACAACATCAACCTTCTATCTAGCTCTTCCATTATGTTGATTATGTCTTTACTTTGAGGGTGAGCCTAAGACATGTCTTAGACCCCGTCTAATCTAGACTAGAGGTATTTTTGGACATCATGGAGTCTTCCATACGAGTATGTTATGTGTATACTTGAGATGCTATGATTATGTATTATGCATGGATGGGATGATTGTCTTTATGCTATTATGATATGATTAATGGAAAAATGATTATGTGGGAAGTCCCAAGTCCCTCCTTATCCCCATAGCGTGAGTCATACTTACCCACCTCTTAGAACTTAATTGATAATTTTTATGTGGTTCATGTAAATTCCTTCCCCGATAACATCCCCATAGCTTGAGTCCAAAGACTCGAGACTCCTTAGAATTATGTGTTTATTATTTAATTACGTTCTTCCAAAAAAATGATGTGTAAAATGATGCTAAGAGGCTTGTTAGAGGACTCTCACGTTCTCATTCGCCATGTCACACATAGGCCCTACTCCCGAGTCATGACATTAAGCCTAGTTGGGTATTATAGAAAATTTGTTCAAGGGTTCTCCATTTCATCCCCTTGACTAGGTTGACCAAAAAGAAAGTGAAGTTTGTGTGGATGGATGAATGTGAGAAATTTTTCAAACATTGAAGTATTGGTTGCCTTCGGCTATAATCTTGACATTGCAGAAGGGATACCAATGGGTTTGTCATTTATTGTGATGCCTCAAGAATTTGTTTGGGATATGTGTTAACCCAAAATGGTAAAGTGATTGCTTACGCTTCAAAGCAATTAAAGGTGTATGAAAAGAACTATCCAACAATACCCTTGAGCTAGTGGTCCTGGTGTTTGCATTGAAAATTTGGCATTATTATTTGTATGGGGCCATGTTGATGTGTTCACCGACCATAAAAGTCTCCAATAGGTATTTACATAAAGAGATCTCAATTTAACGCAAAGGGTATTATTGGAACTTCTCAAACATTATGACATGAGTGTGAAGTATCACCTAGGTAAGGCCAATATTATAGCCGATGCACTTAGTTGAATGTCTATGGGGAGTAAGTGTGACACAACTTGGAGATGATAGGAAGAAGGAATTGGCAAAGGAAATTAATAAATTGGCTAGATTGGGGGTAAAGTTGAGTGAGACCGTGAATGGTGATGTCATGGTGTTTAATGGATATGAATCATTACTGATAGAGGATGTCAAGTTTAAACAAGATCACAATCCCTCCTTGGTTGAGTTGAAGGCCTTAGTTAAGGAAAGAAAGATAGAGATCTTCTTACAAGGGGGAGATGGGATGCTTCATTATCAAGGGAGATTGTGTGTGTCGGATATAGATGGATTGAGAAATTTGATATTGCAAAAGGACCACAATTCTTCCGATTCTATTCACCCCAGTTCCACTAAAATGTTAGAGAATTCAGGGAAGTGTATTGGTGGAACGAAATGAAGAAAGGCATTTCTAAATTTATGGAAGAATGCTCCAATTGTCAACAAGTTAAGGTGGAACACCAAAGACCGGGTGGCTTGTCTCAAAATATTGAGATCCCTACTTGGAAGTGGGAATAGATTAACATGGATTTTGAAGTTGGGATAGCTAAGACTAAGAGGAACTTTGATTCAATATGTGTAATAGTGGATTGAATGACGAAGTCAACTTATTTCTTGTCGGTTAAGACAACCTTAGGTACCGAGGATTATGCTAAGTTATATATCCGGGAGTTGGTGAGGTTGTATGAGATTCCATTGTTCATTGTTTCAGATCGTTGTACTTAATTTACCTCCAACTTTTGGAAGTCATTTCAAAGTTGTTTCTTGTACTAAGGTAAAGTTAAGTACCACATTCCATCCTCAGACTGATGGGAAAATAAAAGGAATAATTAAAACATTGAAAGATATGTTGAGGGCTTGTGTCTAGGAATTCAAAGGAAGTTTGGATGATCATCTACGTCTCATTTTGTTAGCCTACAATAATATTTATCATTCAATCATTGAGATGGCTTTGTTTGAGGCCCTATAAAGTAGATGATATAAGTCACTGGTGGGATGGTTTGAAGTTAGGAAGATTGCCTTGATTGGACCAAATTTGGTTATGGATGCCATGGAGAAAGTGAGACTTATATGAGAAATATTGAACACCACCCAAAGTCGATAAAAGTCCTTCTTCGATACAAAGAGAAGGGACCTTGAGATTAATGATAATGTTTGAGTTTATTTGAAGGTGTTAGCTATGAAGGTTGTGGTATGATTCGGTAAGAAGGAGAAGTTGGGCCTTAGGTATATAGGGCCTTATAAGATTGTGATAAGGGTAGGTAAGGTGGCATATAAGTTGGTGTTGCCATTGGAGATGAACTGTTGAGGAATTCATGGGAGATCCAAATTTCATAGTTCCATCTGAAGATGTTAGTATTGAGGAGAATAATTTGACATGTGAAGAAGTTCTAATGGACATACTAGATAGACATGTAAAAGATTATGGAACAAAGATGTAGCGTCCGTTAAAGTCCTTTGGAGGAACCAACAAGTTGAAAGTGCGATTTGGGAAGCAGAAGCGGACATGATGAAATGATATACCTATCTTTTAGACTCTACTCAAGCCTAAGGTAATAATTTGATCATGTTTAAGGTGTCAAGTCATGTATTTCAACCCTTAGAGTTAAGTTGCATACAATCATACTCATGGTATCATGTTTTAATGGCATGTTTATGCATAAGTTTGATATTCTATGAACATGATGTCTAATTTCATTGATACATCATGTTAGGGATGAAAGATGTCTTTTCATTCTCTAAAGCATAGTTTCATAACATTCAGGGATGAATCTTCCCAAGGGGGGTGATATTGTAATACCTCCAAAAGCAACTCAGAAAGATTCTATGATGTATTTCTTCAATATTTTAGAATCTATAAATTATTTCGCAAATCAATCTTTGGATTCCTTATCAGTAGGCAAAATTGTGTAGGAAGATGGTCACCCTCATTTTTAGATTACTCGTATCAAAAAATAATTTTTTGATTAAATTATGTAAACCAGTATGGTTTGCGACATAGGTGCGTTGCGACCTTGTTCCCCCACAGTTCAAAATTTATTAAGTTTTGTTTTAAGTTAGGAAAGTTGGTTGGTACTTATCCCAACCCTTTTATATACATAATTACACGAAAATTCCCCTAATTTTAGACCTAAACCTATGTCTAAACACTCTCAATTCCTCTCAAACTTCTCTCTAAAATCCTCCAACAAGTTCTCTCGAATTTCCTAGGGATCAAGCTTCCTCCATTGAAGACAAAGCTTCCAAAAGGATTTCTAAAAGTTCTTCAAGCCTTCTTCTTCAAGTTTCAAGGATCAAAAGGTATGTGGCTTTTTTCATTTAAGGGTTCTTTCACCCATGGAGTCCTAAAACCTATTTTACAATTTTCTTCAAGTTTCAATGTTAAATTCTTACGGGTACTTTCTATTACTTCTGTTAAACATGGATTATATTGAGAATCTTCATTTATTGCATGAAATTGCATAAATTTATTTTAACGATTTTCTCCTATGACCCATTTTATGAAATTCAAAGCTATGAAGGATATATTACCATGAGTTATGATGAAATAGATGGTTTTATTAGATTAATTGCATGGCTTTATGTCTAAAGTTCAAACATAATATGTATAGTTGTGGTGGGTTATTTTATGAATGATATAAATTGATGAATTACACTATTTTCATGCATGGTCCTCTTGAGTTACATGATTTAAAGTTACATGCACCAGCCCACCCAATTATCATATCAAGTTTCTAATAATGAGGGCTCAATTACTAAAGTTCTTGAAAGTTATGATGTTTGAATCCTTCAAATGAATATTAAAGATGGTGAAAGGACAATTCTAACTAAAAGATAGATCCCATATGATAAGGACCATTCTCACATGTTGGATCTCGATATTTAGATGAACTACTCTATATATATGGCGATAATGATGGTATTATGCTTTTAAAGCTTATGAATGATTATAATAATGCATATTTTTAAAAATATATTCCATGGGAATGACTTAGAACCCAATGGGGCATTGAGGTAGGATTCGGTAAGGGAATCCTAGTAGCAACCCTCTGTCTCATTAACTATGTGACACTATAGAAGCCCTTGTAGCCTAGGATAGTGGATGCACCTAAGCCATAATGTTTATTGATGATGCATATACGAATGTGATGTAGTTTTACATGTCAAGTAGTCTCCACATTCAAACATAGTGGGTTATGTTGGATTCCAAGTAGTAGATCACTTGGTCTTATATGTTGGTTATGGTCTACCTCCCATACATGTATGGTGATTATGCATTTTGTTATGAATCTTATTATCCATTATAACATTGAATCTCACATACTAGTATATTCCAAGTACTAACTTATACTTTTTTCCTACATGATCTAACCATGTAGGGAATAGAGCTCCTATTTATCTTCCTCCATATGGCTAGATTATTTCATGAAAATTATTGAGTGGTGAGTCCTTAATTTCAGGGATAATATTTGATTTCTATTTTGCTTATGTTGAGACTTTATTCCATTTTCTAAGTACTTTGAGGGTTAGTTTGAGACCTGTCTTGGCCCCTATATACTTATTTTTTAGAGGTTTTATTGGATACTATACAATGCTATGTACCTTTTATGATATGTTGTGATTTTATGGAGACTTATCCTTTCGTCCCTATTCCCTATGTGATGCTATTTGATGTTGTTAATGTTGATGGAAAGTTATGATCTTCCTTAGTCCCTACCTCTCCATTGCTTGACTAATACTTACCCTCCCCTTAGTCTTTCTGTCTATGTGATTCATGCAAATCTATTTCCCTTATTCATCCCCATAGAGTGAGTCCAAAACTCTGATTTCCTTAGAATTATTTGTTGATACTTGTTTTATGTTCCGCAACCTAGGATGTGCAACTAATATGATAAGAGCTTGTTTTTGTTTCCCTTAGATTTTCCATTCGCCATATTGCACCTAGGCCTAGGCTCTGGTAGTTAAACTTAACCGGCAAGAAATGAGTTGATTTCATCATTCGATCCAATATTACACATATAGAATCAAAGTGTCTCTTTGTATTGAGCAGCCTCACGACAAAATTCACATTAATCTCTTCCCATTTCCAAGTGGGAATCTCAATGTTTTGTGTCAAGACACCCGTTCTTTGGTGTTCCACTTCAACTTGTTGACAATTGGAGCATTCAATCACAAATTTGGAAATATCTTTCTTGATTGCATTCCACCAATACACTTTCTTCAAATCTCTATACATCTTAGCAGAACTGAGTGAATAAAATACAAAGAATTGTGAACCTCTTGAAATATTAAATTTCTCAACCCATCAACATCCGACATACACAATCTCCCTTTATAATGAAGTACCCTATCTCACCCTTGTGCGAAGACCTCTATCTTTCCTTCCTTTACTAAGGCCTTGAATTCAACAAAGGAGGGATCAAGATCCTGTTTAGATTTGATATCCTCAATGAATGATGACTATGAGCCATTTACCACCATGACAATACCATTTTCGTCCTCACTTAACTTTACCCCCACTCTAGCCAATCTATGTATTTTCTTTGCATATTACTTCTTCCCATCATCTCCAAGTTGTAACACACTCCCTATGGACCTTCTACTAAGTACATAAGCTACAACATTAGCCTTTCTCAGTGATACTTCACACTCATCTCATAATCTTTGAGAAGTTCCAACCATTTCCTTTGACATAGATTGAGATCTTTTTATATAAACATATGTTGGAGACTCTTATGGTTGGTGAACATATCAACATGGATCCCATGTAAATAGTGATGTCAAATCTTCAATGTAAACACCATGGCCGCTAGCTCAAGATCATGTCAGATAGTTCTACTTATGCACCTTTAGTTTCCTTGAAGCACAAACAATCACCTTACTATTTACTATTTTGCATCAAGACACAAACCAAGCCAATTCATGAGGTATCACAATACACAACAAACCTATCGGTACCCTCCAAAATTGTCAAGATTTGAGCCAAATTCAATCGAACTGTCAAAGTTTAAATGCTTTTCTCACATTCATCCGTCCACACAAATTTCACTTTATTTTGCGTCAACTTAGTCAATGGGGACAAAATAGTGGAGAACCCTTGAAAAAATCTTCTATAATACCCCGCTAGGCCCAAGAAACTCCTAATGTCCATAGGAGACAATAACCTTGGACAATCTTTCAACTTCTGTCTTTTTGGGGTAAACTTTTATCCCATCAGCGAACACTATATTCCCAAGAAAGGCAACCTCCTTCAAAAAAACCTCATATTTTTTATACTTAGCAAATAACTTCTCATCCCTCAAAGTTTTTAAAACTAGCCTCAAATTCTCTTTGTGATCTCCTTCATCCTGACAATAAACAAAAATATCATCAATGAACACCACTACAAACATATTATGATAGGGCTTGAACATCCTATTCATAAGGTCCGTAAAGATAGTCAGTGCATTGGTTAATCTAAAAGACATCACCACAAATTCAAAGTGTCTATACCTTGTCCGAAATGCTATTTTGGGAATATCACATTTTCTCACCCTCATCTGGACCTCAAATCAATCTTGGAAAAGTGCTTAGCCCCTTGTAATTGATAAAATAGGTTATCAATCCTTGGGAGGAGATATTTGTTCTTGATGATGACCTTATTGAGTTGGCGATTGTCTATATACATTCGCAGTGACCCATCCTTCTTCCTTCCAAATAATACCGGGGCACCCCATAGGGATCTACTAGGTCTAATAAATCCCTTCCATAGAAAATTCTACAATTGCTCCTTTAGTTCCTTTAACTTCACCGAGGCCACTCTATAACGACTAATTGATATAGGTTGGGTGTTGGGTAAAAGACATATTCCAAAATTTATCTCCCTTTTGGGAGGTCCACGGCACAACTCTTTGGCAAACACATCACGAAACGCATTGACTATGGGAACCGACTCGAGAGTTATCAAATGGAAGGTACACCCCTTAGAAATCATTTTATGGGCTTTGTGATAGGAAATAAACCGACCTCTACATGAAGAATTACCACACTTCCACTCAAGAGTAGGCTTATTTGGAAATTCAAACTTGGGTTTATGGGTTCGATAATCTATGGTAGCATATGAAGCATGCAACGAATACATCCAAATTATGACATCAAAATCAACCATAGAAATCTCCACCAAATCACAAAGAATGACTTTATGCATGATGGATAGGGATGGTAATTTCAACCCATATAAGGTAACATTAGTCCATTTAATCCATATTTATTTTAATGGATCACTCATATTTTCAAAATGGGTAAATATGGATTGATCTATTTTAAGAGCTCATATAAATATGGTCAAAATGGGTAAAATATGGGTACCCATATAGACCCATAAATTCTTCACTCATAAAAAAATTCTTAATTGAACTAAAAAATGTGCGTGATTTTTTTTATTTTTCTAAATAAAATTTAGGGGTGGGAGTGGGGGTAAGGGAATGGAGGCTTAAGGGTGTGCATTGATCGGTTCAATTCGATTTTATGTATTATGGATTCGATTTATCAATTTTTTGTTTTTAAATATGTTAAACCAATAACAAACTAATAAGATATGTTTTATCAATTTTTAGTTTATCAGTTTTTGGTCCTTAGCGATTCGATTTTGGTTTACCCAATATGAAAATACACATAAAATAAATATATGACTTCTCTAACTATTTGACGCAATACGATGAAATACAGTAAAACAAACAAATCAATTGAGCACCTAAACTTAATAATATGAAATATTCGACCTCATATTTTAATAACTTTCCAATAGAAGAGTTATACATTGGAAACCAAGCAAATACATGACTTACGAGTAACAATTTAGTATAAAGTGATGTCAAATTATTAATATTTATGAAAGGATAAAGTAGTAAATTATTATAATCTTAATGAGTTTATTGATTTTTCCAACTAAATATTGAAATCGAACCGATAATTTAATTTGTTTTTTGTAAAAACCATTTAAAACTCATTAACCCAATAACCTAATAATAATAAACAAATAATATCTTTAGTTCGATTAATCAATCGATTTGCACACCCTTATTGGGGGGGGGGGGTAGGGTGGAAATGTGGAGGGGGGCCGAGGTAGGATAGAAGTGGGGAGGTGGGACAAATTTTTTTTAATAAATTTTAAATTTATATTTTGGCGTTGAAGTAGAAAATATTTAGATGAGGGTTGGGCGTGGGTGGGAGTGGGAGAGTGATAGAGTATTGAAGAAGAAAAAATTATTTTTTCTATAATTGTTTCAAAAATAATTATTTGGGAGTAGGGTTAAGGTGGTAGGGGTTGAACATTAACAATCAAGCTTTGATTTAATTTTTTTTGGCTTTAAGAGATTAAAGTGGGTTGGAGCTATTTGTATCCAACCCATATTTGACCAAATCCAAATTTACCCATATTTTATATGGATGGATTGTGATTCAATCCATTTTGGCTCAATCCATATTCAATCCATCCAAATTCGATCCAGTCCACCCATTTTCCACCTCTAATGATGGACATGGGACAACCTTTATACCTTTTGTGCAACAATTAACTCACTAATGAGAGTGCTAACTTTATAAGACTCAATAACAGTTTCAGGACATAAATGAAATCTATTAGCAAGAAATGGCATGAAAAAATACAAATTTGCCCCCGAATCTAAAAGTGCATAAGCATTAGAATCACAAACTTTTAACATAATGGTAACCACATCCGAGGCTTCTTCCATCTCTTGATCACCATGAAGGAAATATAACCTATTAGTTTTTTGAGCTACTTGTTCTTGTCCACCTCTTTCTTTAGGATTTGAATTTCCACTCCTACTATACCTTGCAAAATGGCCAGGCTGACCACATTTGTAACAATATCTTGGTTGTCTAGACAATCACCCTTATTGAACTTTCTACACTTTCCACAATTTGGAGAAACATGTGAACCCATACCTCCTTTGGGATTTCGGTTGGACCCCTTATCTTTGTTGAACTTGGGAGGAAGAGTATTAGATGACCCTTGATTCACTTCATTTTTACCACCTTGTAATTTACCATGGCCACCACTATCTTTGTGAAAGAATCCACCAAAATCTATCCCAGCTCTCTTGGACTCCCTAGACTTCAACCTCAATTTCTCATCCTCAATTTTCTCCGCATAAGTCATTAAGCAGGAGATATCCATTTCTTTGATGTGCATAGCCATTTTGCATTCCTTAGAGACCATGTCCGAGACAATGGATATGAATTTACTCATTCTAGCCCTTGGGTCCGATACCATAAATAGAGCATACTTGAGAGCTTTGTAAAGTTGAGAGAATACCCTCTCACACTCATGTTCCCTTGCTTGAGATTTATGAACTCTTGCACCTTGGCCTCCCTCAACTCCAATGGCAAGACTCTATCCAAAGATGCCACTTTGAACTCCTCCCAATCAACTCAACCCGCTTCAACACCTCTCTCTTAAACCCATTGGTCATACTAAACCTTCACCACCCTTTCAATTTATAGGCCACTAGCTCGACCTTCTCCTCCAATTGAACACCCATAATGTCCATAATTCTTTAAGCCTCATCAAGAAACTCAACCAGGTCCTCATTAACTTTTGATCCATAAAATTCTAGTGGGTTCATTCTCATGAATCATGAACTTTCGTTGTCGAGGTAGATTCTTGAGGAGGAATAACACTCTGTCTATTAGCTTTGTTGGCCAAAGCATGGGCCAATATTTTGAAGGTATTCCTAAACTCCGAATGAGAAACATTTACTTTTTGTTTTTCAGGAGGGGCTTGATCTTCGGCCTCACCCCTCGGCAAAGGTGATCTTCATGGTGGCATTTTCTAGAAATGACAAAGAGAGCATCGTTGTAGGAGGAATAACCTTAGATACTTATAACGGCAAAACAAGGATCATAATAAAGTGAAACATTTCCTAAAATGCCTCATAGCCTCCTATTTATAGATATGGCGCGCTTCATACCCATGTACATGATTCTAATCGACACAATGTGTTGGATTTCTGAGGATCATTTACAAACCTAATGCTCTGTTATCAAGTTTGTTACAACCCAAGCTTGGGGTCTAGGTGCGACACAACGAATGACAAACCCGAGGGTAACCCAAACAAGTCTCTTAACATATCATTTGCACATCCTTAATTGAGGGAATATAAAACAAGCATCAATAAATAATTTTATGGAAGATCGGGGGTTTGAACTCATGCTATGGGAATAAATAAGGTGAAGAGATTTATATAAATCACAGAGCAAGCAAGATTAAGCGGAGGGTAAGTATGACTCAATCTATGCGGATGTAGGGACTTAGGAAGATTATCACTTTCGATCAGTATCAAGAACATCACATGGGGTATAAGGCCTAAAGGATAAGTCTCTATAAAAGCTCAACATCTCATCATAGGTACATAACATAGTATAGTATCCAATAAAACCTCTACAAAATGAGTAGGATAGGGCCCAATACAAGTCTCGGTCTCAATCTCAAAGTTCTAAGTACAATGAAATAGAGTCTCATCATAAGCAAGATAGAAATTGGATATTGTTCCCTAAATAGAGGACTCACTAGTCAATGATCTTCACGAACAAAGCTAGCCATGTGGTGTAGGATGAACAGTATCTCTAGTCCCTACATGGTTAGATTATGTAGGAAAAAAATATGTATTAGTACTTGGAATGTACTTGAATCAAACCCACATACCTTGAATTTAACAAGAAGATTGATAAGATTCTGATGAAGACTTGAGTTTTCCCAAATTTCAAGCTTGGTCTTCAATGATAGATGAGAGAAAATTAAGAGAATTTGGGAGAGGAATTGAGAGCATTAATGAATTAAATTGAATTAGAGTTCAATTTAGGGGTTTTAGGAGAGTTTAGAAAGGCTATGGCCCTAGGAATAATTAAAATTGCCATTTAACCATTAATAAAATGGAGAAGATAACTAAAATAGTCGCTGACAGAAGCACCCACACGGTCCATGTAGTGGCTCATGGACCGTGAACCCTACCGTGTGGCTTCACTTAGTTCATGTCTTCGCTTGAAATCTTGGAAGACTTTCCGGATCACTCCACGACAAGACTCACAGTCCGTGAAGCTGCAAATAGACCGTACACTAGCCCGTGGAGCTTCACTTGGTCCGCAATCCTGGCCCTGGGATATAAGCATTCTCTGGACCACTCCACGTATGCTTTTAAGACCGTGAGGCATCACACGGACCGTGAGGTGGTCCGTGGAGCCTTACTTGGTTCCGACCTTAGTTTATCATCTATCCTACTTTCTGGATCAACCCACGGACGGGCTTATGAGTCGTGAACCCTTACATAGTCTGTGGTCCATTCGTGTGGTCCTGCCTTAGCACCCTTGGCCCTCCCTTTCCAGAACACTTTCGGCCACAAACAATCCTATTGAAACAACCATAACTTCCACATACAAACTCCGATTTGAGTGAAACCAATTGCGTTGCAAAGATAACTCAAAAAGATTCTTTTTGTGTCATAATCTAGATAAGGGGCCTAGATGTGACATGGTGAAGGAGAACCCAAAGTCTCGTGATCAAGCTATCATAGCATCATTACACACATCATCGGTTCAGAAACGCAGAAGCTAATCACATAACACACAAGCTCTAAGGGACTCGGGACTTGGGACTCAAGTTATAGGGAAGATATCGGGAATGGGAAAAGCATGCATACTCATAGCACATAGACAAAATCTCTAAGAGTAAGGGGAAATCAGATTCCACTATGGGGGCACACCGGGCTTATGGGACGTTCCACATAAGCAGATAGTCAATCAAGAATCCCAACATCCATATCATGAGCATAGTAAGAGAGCATTATCATAATCAAAGCCAAATAAGCATAGTTTTACACAACCAAACGTTTAACATAGCAAGTAAACGTACAAGAGTCTAGGATGGTCTAACAATGCCTCTAAATAGATGAGTAGGGCCTCGACAAGTTTGAGGCTCACCCTCAAGACATACGAAAGTAAATAACATAATATAAAATATATAATAGACGGTGGCTATTGCCCTTGAACAAAAGGGCTCACAACTAGCAAGTCTTCAACAAATGATCAAGCGTCGTATGGTAGAATATAGATATCGTCTCTGGTCACTACGTGATTAGAACATGTAGAACAAGAATATGAGTTAGCACAAATAAGCACTAAGTATGCGGGCATGCAATGCATATGAAAATATAGCATGACCAAGCAACATAACAAGGGGACAAGTGATACGAAAGGAATGCACATAGCTAAAGAGTAATATAACAAGATGCTATGCCATGATGCATGAGATGCAATCCTGTGATCAATATATAAATCGGGGATGTTACCTCAATCGACAACATGATAAGACCCGAGTGAGCCACTACCCAGATCCGGACTACTTGCCAAGTAGTACCCTAATCACCCTTGAAACAAGGGGAAACATGACAGAGTTCCCTATCTAAGGAATTAACCCATGGTGGCACATGGTTTGACGGACAGGAGTATGGACCCTGTGGAGATAGTCTACCATCCTCCAATACCTCGGTACTAAGTCTCATCCCATGGGAATACGTAGAGGTACATGAAATTTCAAAATAGGAAGACCTACATTCACCTTCAAAACATGCATCATTAGGCAAAACAAACCATAGTTCAAATCATGTTCATGATTAGGCCAAAGGCCATCAAGAGTTTACAAAATATTTCATGGTCATACCATGTAAATGCAATAAGAGTAGCTCATCTACTTATCTTATCATATCAAGCATTCAAAATATGTCAATATGGTGCAAGCACCCAATATGCTCAAAGAGCCATGGCAAGGAGACTATATGATCATAAGTACTAACATAACGTTCAAAACATGAGTTTATCAAGAGTTTCAATCATAACAATAACCATGCATATGCCATGAATGAAGATCAAGAACATGGGCAATGGAATTCAAATTTAGTTTCACAATTTGAAAGGCAATTCATCATAAAACATTTAGAAATCCATAAATAAGTCATAATGCAAGTTACCCATGCTTAATTGAATCATGAAAGGGACATGCTAGTTGATCATTAAGGGTTCCATGAACTTTCATAAATTTAAGCTTAAAAGCATGTTTAAATTACCTAAAAACTACAACACGCAATTCCCAACACTAAACTACATCAATAATGGAAGAACCCATAACTTAATTGAAAACTTAAGTTTAAAATATAAAGGGTTAGGGTTCTTGGGTCTTCAAGGATGAAAGAATATCCTTGAATCAAATCCCACATACCTAAATTTCACCAAAGGAATTGCTAAGTCAAATTTAGTCAAGGTCGTCTTCCCCAATTTCTCCAAGCTTTCTTCAATGGATGTCAAGAGGATTTTAGAATTTTCAAAGTGTTTGGAGGAGGCTTAGAATGGATGAAAATAAGTTAGGGTCTTGATTTAGGGGCTTAGGATACTTTAGGATACCTAAAAGGGGCTTAGGGATTTATTAAATCTAGAATTTACCATTAATGAAATGGACTTTTAATTTCCAAGCAGAGTCAAATGGTGGAGCTACAGTGCCTGTGAAGGTGACTCACGGACCGTCAACTGCACCATCAAATGACACTTGGCCGAAATTTTAACGCGAACTCTCAGAGGACTTTCTGGACCATTTGACGGGAGGATTCATGGACCATGTGGATTCACATGGACAGTGTACTGGTCCCTGGAGCAACACTTGGCCCAAAAATCAACCCCCAGCTCAGGCCAAGGTTCTACCCCACTTAACCGACCCCTTGACGGACCATTTCAAGGCTCACGGATCGTGGGGTGGTTCGTGGGTCATGACTTGTGTTTTGGGGTGGTTCCTGGCCACCCCCAACTCACTGGACCATGGCACTGACCCACGCACAGACCATACCAATGCTCACGGTCCATGGTCCTTGCATTGGGCTATTTTTAGGGCCTATCTCTAATGTATTTTGGATTTTAGGCAGTCCCACTATTGTTTCCATAACTTCCTCATTCAAACTCCGAATCTTGTGAAACCAGTTGCGTTGCGAAGATAACTCAAACAGATTCAATTTGATATGTAGCAGCCCACATGCGTCAACCCGAATCAAACGTTATGCTATCTCAAAGTCTACTGCCTAAACAACCTCTCTAGGCCACCAAATAATCCATTATACGTTCGGCCGTTTAAACTCAACCCGTGGCTACCAAAACTCAACCATGACCATTATGACATCATACAAGACCAACCATAAGGAGATTTCAAAAACCTTTGGGTCGGTACATCATCTCCCCCTTGGGAACATTCATCTTCGAATGAGCTAAGACTAGGGCTTGAGGACATCACTCACAAAACAAGAGACATGCTGAGCAAAACTCAAGAGATCATGAATCATATCATAAATCATTAAAAACTCATGTCAAAACATCATTTAAGACATTTTTGTGCTCACGAATGCATGCAATGTCATGAAACATAAGAAACAAAGAATTAGGACAAATAAAAAGGATATAACCTAGTACCTTAGGCTTGAGTAGATTGGAAGAGGTAAGGATATCGTTCCTTAATGTCTAACTCCGCTTCCCACGTTGCACTTTCCACATCTTGATTTCTTTAAATTACCTTAATCGAAGCCATCTCCTTATTGCGAAGCCGCTTCACTTGTCTATCCAAAATCTCAACCGGTACTTCTTTATAAGTCAAATTCTCTTCAATTGTCACACTTTCCAAAGGTGTAATGGCCTTGGGGTCACCAACCAACTTTCTCAACATGGACACATTGAAAACCAGATAAGTAGAGCTCATATCCAAAGGCAAGTCAAACCGATAAGCTACATTACCAACCCGCTCCACAGTTTCATAAGGTCCGACGTACCTTGGGCTCAACTTGCCCTTCTTTCCAAAACGCATAACACCCTTCATGGGGGGCACCTTAACAAACACCCAATCACCAACATGAAATTCAAGGTCCATCTTTCTCACATCTTCATAAGACTTTTAACGACTTTGGGCCGTCTTCAATCTTTACCGAATCATCTTTACCTTTTCAACAGTCTCAACCACCAAGTCCGGGCCTATCAAAGCCGCCTCACCAATTTCAAACCAACCAACCAGAGACCTATATCTCCTACCATACAAGGTCTCAAAAGGAGCCATACCAATGCTAGCATGAAAGCTATTATTGTAGGAAAACTCAATGAGAGGTAAGTGATCATCCCAATTTCCCTTAAACTCTAACACGGAAGCCCTCAACATATCCTTCAATATTTGAATTGTCCTCTCGGCTTGCCCATTCGATTTGAGGATGGAATGTGGTGCTTAACTTTAACTTTGTACCAAGCCCCTTTTGAAAAAACCTCCAAAAGTGAGAAGTAAATTAGGTACCACGATCCGAAATGATAGACCTTGGCACACCATGCAACCTTACCAACTCCCGAATATA
>JBCEWC010010790.1:0-17320 GCA_038996855.1 Solanum aculeatissimum
TTCTACAAGCTAGCTTCAATGGAGGTCAAGAGAGCCTTAAGATTTCAAGAGAGAGTGTAGGGGAGTTCTAATGGATGGAATAGGGTTTGGGGGATGATTAAGGGGTTTAGGATACCTTAAGGGACTAAAAAGGGGCTTAGGGAAATGTTAAATCACAAAAATACCATTAATAAACTGGAACATTTCACTAAATACAGCACCCAAACGGAAACTACAGTGGCATCAAATGGTCACACGGGCCGTGCAACGTGCCTTCAAGTTGTACTTAGCCAATTTTCCACACGAAATCTCGGAGGGCTTACTGTCACGTTTGATGAGCAGCCAAACGGACTATATAAGGTGAGATAGCCCGTGTCATGTATCGTATGACCCTCCTTAACTTCAAAAACATCCACCAAGCTATGTCTTAGCCACTGCCTCACTTAACGAGGCAGTGAACGAGCAGTTAAATGCCAAACGTCCCGTTAAGGGTCCCATCAACCCACACTTAGATTTGGGGTGGTTCCAAGCCACCTAAAGCTTAATGGAACATCACACGACACCCTATACGGACCTTTCAAAGTTTAACGGTTCGTGTCAATGTCCTTGGCTATTTTTCCGCGCCTATCTCCAATGGTTTTTGAATTTTAGACAGTCTCACTATTTGGGTCATATCGCCCTCATCCGATATCCTAATTGAGTGAAACCACTTTTGTTGAAAATATAACTCAAAGCGATTCAATTTAATATGTATTAGCGCACATGGTTCATCCCACATCAAAAGTTATGACTATTTGAAGTTGACTGTCAAAATTGTCCCTCTAGTCCACTTTCTAGCCCAATTTGCATTTGGCCACTTAAACTCAACCCGTGGCCACAAAAACTCATACATGGCTTATAGTACATCATAGAATGCCAACAATAAGTAGATTTTGAAAATTTTCGGGTTGTTACATTAAGTATGATTTGATCAATGGTTTTGTTTTGACTAATGATGCATTCTTTGAAAACGAATGTAAGTCTTCCTATTTGAAGTTGCATATATATATAAGTATTCCCGTGGAATGAGACTTAGTGCCGTGGGATTGGAAGCGGGTGGACTATCTCCATAGGGTCCATACTCCTTTCCGTCAAACCATGTGCCACCGTGGGATTTCTCCTTATATGGGATGAATTGCATGTTTCCCCTTGTTTCATAGGTGATTAGGGTACTACTTGGCAAGTAGTCCAGATCCGGGTAGTGGCTCGCTCAGGTCTTTCCATGTTGTCGGTTGAGCTCACATCCCCGCTTTATATTGATCATAGGATTGCATCTCATGCATTATGGCATAGCATTTTGTTATATTACTCTTTTGCCTATGTGCATTCCTTTCGTATCACTTGTCCCCTTGTCATGTTGCTTGGTCATACTATATTTTCATATATATTTCATGCCCACACACTTAGTGCTTAATTGTGCTAACCTATATTCTTTGTCTACATGTTCTAACCATGTAGGGACCGAAGGCGATATCTACATTCTACCGGACGACGCTTGATCATTTGTGAAGACCTTGCTAGTGGTGAGCCCTTTTTTTCAAGGGCAATAGCCACCGCCTATCTACCTATTTTATTTTATGTTGTTTATTTACTTACGTTTTGAGGGTGAGCCTCAAACCTTGTCGAGGCCCTACTTATTCATGTAGAGGCTTGTTGGACCATTCTAGACTCTTGTACGTTGACTTGTTATGTTAAACATTTTAGTTATGTAATACTATACTATTTAGCCTTGATTATGAGTATGGCCTCTTATTATGCTTATGATATGAATGTTAAGAATTATGAATGACTATGTGCTTATGTGGAACATCCCATAATCCCGGTGTGCCCTCATAGTGGAATCCTATTTACCCATCCCCTTAGAGATAATTGCTATGTGTTATGTGAATGCATGTTTTCCCCATTCCCGATATCATCCCAATAGCTTGAGTCCCAAGTCCCAAATCCCTTAGAGCTTAAGTGTTAAGTGTTTAGCTTTCGCGCTTCCGAACTGATGATGTGTGTAATGATGGCTTGATCGAGGACTTTCGGATTCTCCTTTGCCATGTCATATCTAGGCCCCTCATCCGGGTCGTGACATTAATAATCTCCTTCTTTACAACCTCTTGCATGGGCGGGTTAAGCCTGCGCTAATGTTCGATGTTAGGCACACAGTTGTCTTCTAACTTAATCATATGAGTGCATATGTCTGGCGGGATCCCCACAATGTCAGCTATGGACCAACCAATTGCCTTCTTGAACTGTTGTAGTACCTTCAACAATGCCACCATCTGTGTTTCCTGCAAACCTGCAGCCACAATCACGAGTAAAGTATTGTTAGTACCAAGAAAAGCATACCTTAAGTGTTGCGGCAGTTCTTTGAGTTCCCACTGTTGGAGGCTCTTCAACAGAAGGTTTAGCGGGTGGTGATGGTTTATTTTATAGATCTAGATCCAACTTTATCGGCACGTAGTGTCTGGTTCCCCTGCCTTGCAATGCTTGCACCGTACCCTTATAGTCTCACATTGTCATCGGGAAAATTCATGATCACTGCAGCCAGCTCATCTATACTCAATTCTTCTTCAACTGAAACCTCAGAAAAGTAAGTCTCCCCCACATCTATAACAGATATCACCGATATCTCTCTGGGTCGCTTCATAAATGCATAGACATTGAATTTGACCTCTTTTGAGTTCAATCTGAAGGTCAACTCTCCACGTTCCACGTCCACCAATGCTCTGTCGGTAGCCAAGGATGATGGGAACCTGAAAGTCAACCTGGCAATCAAGAATAACAAAATCTGCAGGGAAAGTGAGCATGTCTACCTTTACAAACACGTCACATAGAATTCCCACGAGCCTCTTGACAGACCTGTCCACCATAAGTAGTCGCATCATTGTGGGTGTGGGGACTCCCTAGCCCAACTTCCTGTATACTGCTAGTGGCATCAAGTTTATACTAGCTCCCAAATCGCAAAGAGCCCATGCAAAGTCAAATACTCCTATTGTGCATGGAATAGTAAAAGCCCCAGGATCCTCCTTTTTCTCAACTAACGATCTTGTAGCAATGGCACTACAGTGGTGGAGGGTTCCTGCTGACTCGGATGTGATAGTCTGCTTCTTGGTTACTAAGTCCTTCATGAACTTAGCATAGCCCGGCATATGTTCTAGTGCTTCCACTAAGGGTATATTGATAGACAACTCTTTTAACATTTCTAAAAACTTCTGAAACTTGTCGTTGTCCACCTTCTTCTTCAACCTTTATGGAAACGGTGGTGGTGTCTTAGGGACAGCTGGCAAAGATGTTGGCTCTGGTTTGTCCGACACACTTGATTCTTGAACATACTCAGCATCATTGGGAGTCATAGCTACTTCTTCCACTATCTCATCGGTCTGGTGCACATTGGTGTTAGCCGCATTACTACTCCCTTGAACTGTACTATCATCTCTGACTAGCACTAGGTCAGGGAGTACCTTCCCACTTCTTGTTGTCATAGTCATGCAGTGACTATCATTTTTGGGGTTCTGGATGGTATCACTAGGAAGGGCCCCAACCTTTCTTTGATTTAGTGACGCAGATAACTGCCCCATTTGCTGCTCTAGTTGCTTTATTGAAGTAGAGTGAAAGTCCACTAACTGACAAATATTTGACATTTCCCCACGCATGTATCTCACCCCACATTCAGTCGCTTCCACTTTGTCTAGCACTTTAGCCATCATCTCTTCTAGCTTCGAGGGGCCACTACCATTATTCGGGTGTTCTCTATTCATAGGAGGTACGTATGGTGTTGGCCGATCATTTCTGTAGTTGTCTCTGTTCTGCCAGTTGCCATTTTCACTATCCACGGGTCGATCATAGTACTTCTCTCATCCAAAGTTCCAACCTTGATTCCCAGAGTTGAATATCCGGAAACCCCCTGACTATTCAGCAACTTAGCCTCTTCATCATACTCGAACCCTGCATCATCATACCTGGGCGCCATGTCTACTCCTTTGACTTTCTCCAGACCTCCACCCAATAGCTTCTTTGTCAATAAATCCACCTGAGTTCGCATGTGGGCCATGTGTTGATCTCATTCCTCTTCTTTCTTGCGTTGTTCTGCACTCATCCCAAAGAGGAACCCTGAACAATCGTCATCTCTTGTATATCAGGCTCTGTTGTTTTTACTTGCTTGATCCAGGATGCCGATAATATCAGGAAATGTTCTGGCCATATACGAACCCCCACAAGCTGCATCAACAATCGGCTTAGTCTCAAAGTTGTAAGACCGGTAGAAAACCTCCTTTAGATGCTCATCTGTGAGGTTATGGTTCGGGCATTGCTTAATCTTTTGTCTGAACCGCTCCAAGGTCTCATATAACGCCTCTGTTGGTAACTGCCTGTGCGCCCCAATCTCATCCTTCAGCTTTAGCTTTGCAGACACTGGGAAAAATCTCTCTAAAAATGCCTTCTTCAGTTCACCCCATGTGTGGATAGAATCGTAAGGGAGCTCACTCAGCCACTTTGCTGCCTCCCCAGACAGAGATAACGGAACTAACCTTAATCTGATATCTTGTTGATTAACTCCCGGGATTTCGGATAACTGGCAGGTGGAGACAAAATTCATGAAATGTTGGTTGGCATCTTCATGTAGTTGTCCCGTAAACAGACCCTTCAACGATAGTATCTGTAGCATCGTGCTGGTGATCGTAAACTTCACCCCAGCTGGCAGTAGCGGCAAGACAATTGCTCCAGTAGCCCCAGCGCCATCTTCCTTATCATTTCTTGGTCGTGGCTGCTGGGGAACAGGTGGCTGCAAAGGGGCAGGTGGTCTAACTCTGACGTGATACTGAGGAGGGACCACCGGTGGGACTCTCTCACCATCAAGATCATGAATATTGATCCCCTCGTGGCCCCTATTCTCGACATTTAGGGCTAACTCATGTCACCTCTGTATATCACGCTCCTGTGCGTTCATTCTTCGGATGGATCTCTGTAGTTCTGGGTCGTAGGTGATTAGCGGTTCACTTTTACTGCGGGTGGCGGGCATGCACTACCTGTCTCCTGCAGTACTAACAAACAAAACAAAAAAAAGTAAAATCAGGAAATAGAATTACACAAAAACTAGCACTAATATACTATATCTTCACCGTATTCCCTGGATACGGCGCTAAAATTTGATACACCCAAACTTACACCTCAAATGAAGTGTAAAGCGGTCATTGACCAAATATAGAACCTAACAAGAGTTGGGGTCGATCCCACAGGGAATGCGTGAAGATAAAGCTAATAGCACTTCATCTCACATGTAATTACTATTTTCGAAATAACAATGCATAATGAAAATGGGGATTTTGCAATAGTATTTAAAAGCTAATTATCACACTTAATCTACTTATTACTCTCTACGATGACTACTGAGATTCAACAAGGACTTGCTAAACTAGGTTTGTGATCCCCATGACACCAATTCCAACATTCAAACTTAGTACTTTTACGATAGTAATCACATATACAGAGTAAGCAAATAAGTAACACCTAATTCACCTTACAGTACCTCTTAGGTTTATATCATTCCTTACCTTCCAGTATCAGAACGTTTTACTCATTTTACCCTTGCTTTACACCCCAGGATACTCTCACCTTCCGATCTCGAGCACTTAGACTAGGTTAATAACCCCGAATTCTACCATAAGAGTCTTTTCCTAATCACCGCCTCCCTCTCGGGCATGTGGTGAATACAGGGTTACCCTAACGCGTTGACTCATCAACGTTCAGGTTCAATTGAAAACATCTTATGGTGCATATGACGATCATTTTTAATGTTTTCCCTAAATTTACCTATCTTATTTGGTTGTCATGGTTCCTATATCCCTAGTTGTGGGTTTAGCCTAGCATGCTTGAAGAATTCGAATTAAAATGAGATGAAGAAATCATGAATAATACTTACGATTGAATGAACAGCGAATTGATGGCTTACAATCACAATCCAACGGATCGAAAGTCACAAATCTTGACAAAAGTAGCTTAAACAATGAAAATATCTCAAAGTTCTTGTGTTCCACCATCAACAACATGTAAAAACGACCTAAAATAAATATATATGACCTAGAAACTAATCCAAATCAAAATAGGGAATATGGGCATTGGCATGTACGACGACAACTACACGGATCGTGTACCTTTGAACGGTCCGTGTAGCCGTCCGTGAGATTACACTTGGAATATGTTTTTGCCCGTCTCAGCCAACCTTTCTGCCTCACTCCACAGACGACGTGATGGGTCGTATACCTCCATACGGTTCGTGAACAGCACCGTGTAATCTTCCTTAGCACTCTATTTTCGTGCACTCATTGCCGATGGTTCAGCCTCACTTCACGATTGGCCAAATGGCCCGTGAGAAGCCACACAGCCCGTTAAGTGTCCCATGTGGTTTTACTTGGTCCCGTTTCCTTCACTTTCTCCATCTTCACTTTCTCCATCTTCACTTTCTGCCTTATCTCACGGTTAGGCCAACGGTCCATGAACCGTACCACGGCCCATTAAATATACCGTGTAATCTCACTTGGAAGCGTTTCCTTGTCCAATTTCAGCCAAACTTTATGCCTCCTTCCACGGTCAGCTACACGGCCCGAGAAGGAGTACACGGACCGTTAAGACTCCCGTGAAGAGACACTTGGGCAATTTTCAGCTTGGTTCACCGTTCTCAGCATACTGCCACCCCTCACGAACGACCTTACAGTCCGTGCAAGCTCACTCGGCCTGTGAAGGTGACCGTGTGAGGCTTGAAATGATATTTTTCACGTTTGTTGCTTTCTTTCTACCTGTTTCCATGCCTCAACCTGATTTCCTGAAAATAACACTAAACAAACCATTAAACACATAAAATTTGCTTGAGAACATACAAAAATTCTAAGTGAAAAGCGTTATCTGAGTTGCATTTTTGTGACTCATCAAAATCCATCTTTGTCTTATCTTGATCCACATACCTCTATTTGTGAGCAAGAAGTACAAAAGATAGTTCACCTACAGAAAATTACAAATCAAATGCCAAACACATTTACAGATTTGAAAAGTATTACTAAATCACACATTCCTACAGAGAATGTTTCAAGCCAAATTGATGTCCCTATAGAACCATTTGTCAGTGTCATAGTCAATGAATCTAAAGCACGCTTGAAGTGTGGTAGGCCATTGAATTCTAAGAATCAAAATCTTAGAAAAAGAAAAAGAAAAGATAAATATACCACTATAAATGAACCTCATATGAAAGTTCAAGATATGAGTAATTCTAATACCCTTGAAGGGATCAATGAGCTTGAAACTCAAGAAAATGAGGAATTATTCATAAATTCAAGTAAGGCTAAAAGAAATCTGAATTGATTAGAAATAGCAATGAATTATGTCTTTGCTTATAATGTTGCAAAAAAATCATGCAAGATAGTGAGGATCTTAAGCCTCAATCTATTACAGAATGTCGATAAAGAAATGATTGGCCAAAATGGCAAGATGCAATTCAATCAGAATTGAATTCACTTGTCAAGCATGAAGTTTTTGGAACTATAGTTCAAACACTTAATGGTATTAAATCTGTTGGCTATAAATGGGTCTTTGTACGAAAAAGGGATGAGAAAAATAAAATACAAAGATACAAGGCAGGCCTTGTTGCACTAGAATTTTCACAAAGGTCTAATGTTGATTATGAAGAGACATACTCACCCATTATGGATGGAATAACATTGTGTTATCTCATTAGCTTCACGGTCCATGAAAAATTTGAAATGTATTTGATGGATATGGTTACAACCTATCTTTATGGATCACTTGATAATGAGATATACATGCAAAATCCTGAAGGATTTAAGATGCTTGAATCATAGGTTCAAATTCTCGAGAAATGTATTCAATTAGACTGCAAAGATCATTGTATGTTTTGAAGCAATCTGGACGTATGTGGTATAACTGTCTAAGTATTTATCTAAGGAAGGTTATATAAATGATGCAATTTGCCCATGTGTTTTATAAAGAAGACAACATCAGAGTTTGTTGTGCTTGTTATTTATGTTATGACATAAATCTTGCTGGAATTCAAAACGAGCTTAAAAAGGCAGTTGGTTATTTAAAGAATGAATTTGAAATGAAAGATCTTGGAAAGAAAACATTATGTCTTGGTTTGCAGATCGAGCATTTGACAAATGGTATTTTTGTTCATCAATCTGCTTACACAGAGAAAGTGTTGAAAAGATTTTATATGAATGAAGCACATCCATTAGGTACTCTGATGGTTGTTTGATCACTTGATGTGAATAAGGATCCATTTCGACTTCAAGAAAAGAATGAAGAAATTATTGGTCCTGAAGTACCATATCTTAGTGCAATCGGTGCACTAATGTATCTTGCTAACACTACAAGGCCTGATATAGCCTTTTTGGTTAATTTATTAGCAAGGTATAGTTCTACTCCTACTAAGAGGCATTGAAATGGGATCAAACACATATTGCGACGACCCGAGAGTAGGGCCTATATGTGACATGGCAAATGAGAACCCGAAGACCCTCAATCAAGTCATCATAGCATCAATTTACATATCATTGGTTTGGAAGCACCCAATTTAACAAGAAACACATAATTCTAAGGTATTACGGGGCTTTGGACTCAAGCTATGAGGATGTCATTGGAGAAAGGATTTGCATGAATCATATAGCATATAACAAATATGTTTTAAGGGGCGGACAAATATGACTCACGCTATAGGGATAAGAAGGGACTTGGGACTTTCTATATAAGCATATTCTCATTAAACATATCATAATAGCATAAGCATAATCATCTCTTCCATACATAGTACATAGCCAAATCATCTCAAGTAATCACATAACATATTGGTATGGGAGTCTTTATGAGATTTAACAATTCCTCTAGTCTAAAATAGGGTGGGGGCCAAGACATGCCCCGGACTCATCCTCAAAGTAAAGATATAAACAACATAAATAAAGGTAGATAGAGGGTGGATGTTTTCCTTGGAACATATAACTCACCACTAATGATACTCAAAGATTTGAATCAACCGTCAAGAGGTGGATAGATATCGTCTTCGATCCCTACATGGTTAGATCATGTAGATGAAAAGTATATGTTATTACATATAATGCACTAAGTACGTGGGCATGCAATGCATATGGACATGATCAACCCTATAAACTGATGTTAAATGACAAGGGCACATTTATAGAAAGAAGAATATAAGAAAGAATAATATATCAAAATGCCATGAAATCCATGTTGCATGAATGCTTAATCATATAAACATAATGAGGATGGGTCCTCAACTGACATAAGACTAAGTGAGCTATAATTTGAAACTCTGTCATCTTCCCCACAATGGATAAAGAGGTGATCTACTTTCCAAAGGTAGATCCATTCTTAACATAATCATACCTTACGGGAACACCACCCATTTTGGTAACATAACATAAACCTATGTTTGGCACATAGTTTGATGGAAAGGAGTATGGACCCTTGAGGATAGTCCACCCCGACTCCAATCCCTCTGTGCTAAGCCATCATCCCACAAGAATACACATATATATACATGTTTTTTAAAAGAGAAAAAGTATTTAGAAATCATAACCATGCATAATTGGGCTTAAAAGCCAAATCACTTTCTTTACTTTCATGCATACGTGACTAAAAGTTAAATCATCATGCATATGTGATTAAAAGTTAAATCATTCTTCATGTCATACTTACATGCATAGGAATAGCTCCATACATAACATAGGTATGAGAAATAAGTATGGACCCTTTGGGAAAGGCCACCCTAACTCAAATCTCAATCCAATGCTCCTTTAAACAAATACATATGGTATAAATACCCATCATTTTCTCAAAGAGCCAAATCATAGACATAATGTGATCACAACTTAGTCATACCCATTTTTTGTTTGAAAACATAGTGATAAACCTCTTTGGGACTTAGCCCACATCATAATTTCATAAAAATCCATGCTCATGAATGCAAATGCAATGAATGATGTTAAAATAACATGGGTAAGGAAGATCAACATTTAAATCATCATAATAAAATAGATTCATTCTTAAATCAAAATGAAATCCAAAATTAAAAACATAATTCATACTACCCATGCTTGAATTGAAGACTTAAAGGAACATGCATAATTGAATCTTCATAATTTCAATGTAAATCATGATAATTGAACTTAAATTACTTTAAAATCATCAAATAAGTACAACCCATACTTCAATTTAATTAAATCAACACTAATTTAAAAGACCCAAATTCAAAGTAAGCTTAAATTTCATAAATTCAAGTGTAAAAGCGTTTTGGGGTCTTCATGGTTGAAACAGGACCATGAATCAATCCCAGATATCTTGGATTAACTAGAAGCTTTATGAAGAAAGTGATTGGAGAAGAAGAGTTCCTTGAATTCTCAAATTGAATCTTCAAACCTTACTTCAGAGGAGCTTTTAGGAGAGAGTTCGAATATTCTAGGTGTTGAATGAATTTGAATAGAATGAAGGTGTATAGGCTAATTCAGATGTTTAGGAGGGCTTAGAAAGACTAAAATGACCTTAGAAAAATATCAAGATTATAATTAAACCATTAATGAAATAGATAGAAAAAGTTGCCAGGGGTCATCCCCACGACCCACTATATGAACCGTGTGGTAGCACACGGGTCGTGTACCCGTCCGTCAAGTAGCACTTAGAAAATTCTTCATTGATGAAGGTCTGAGACGGTAATTCCATACTTAGAAATTGTTCACTCGAATGATCATACGAGAGGTCACACAGACCATGAACTGGTCTGTGGAACCTCACTTGGCCAATAACCTTGGCTCTCATACGAGAGGACACACGGACCATGAACTTGTCCGTAGAACCTCACTTGGCCAATAACCTTATCTCTCTTCACTACCACGGCAATCCACAGAGACCATCAATCGTCACACGACCCGTAAGGTCTTCTATTTTATTGACGCAAATTTCGGAATGCCAACTTTATACTTAGAACCAATCCTTGAGTTGAGACCATCATGAAACACATCACCACACCTCGTGGGAGGCTAGACGGACCTCTTCACAGACCGTCTAGGGGCACACGGCCCGTATGGTTCCATGCGTTAGCCCAATTTTCCCAGAAAAGCTCCTGCACAGGCAATTCTACTAAAAGTGTCATAACTTCTTCATCCGAACTCCAAATCAAGTGAAACTAAGTGAGTTGAAAAGCTAATTCAAAGAGCTTCATTTTTGTAGGTCATGGGACACCCAGGTCTTCTTGTGATAAGATATATGACCATTTAAAGTTGACCTTCCTTACGGTTCACATGTAAAACTAGACCAATGGAACCCTTTTTACCAAGGCTTAATAAATGGGACACATGACAACCGTAAACCATACCAACCAAGCTTGAAATCAGTGACTACACTTTGATAACATTTTCAAATTTTTAGGGTTGTTACAACTCAGCGAAATAGAGTTAACCTAAAGTAAAGCAATGAAGAACACAAGTAACTTCTAAAATCCCAACTATAATCCACCGAACTACAAACCTGCACTAAAAAAGTCCCACCACAGTATAATATATAATATACATGTCACAACAATATAGATATCCTCATCATCTGATATAACACATCAATACCCAAGTATATATAAATAAGTCCAACCACTTTACCAAAATAAAAAAATATGTAAAGTACACTAGCTCATACACCGTACACAATAGTAACAACAAGATATGAAATGAGATGGAGTGGAGACCATGAAATGAGTATAATGTAATGCAATGTCAAATATCGGTACTCCCTCTCTCGTATACATCTTATGACAAGAAACTCATACATTTTTTTAATTTCTCCCATACTCGTTTTTTAAACTACCATGTTCATTTCTTCCTCTTAACCCTATGTGCTAAATAATTTCTTTGTTAACCTTACCCCGAATATAGCAGTTAATTCATCTTTGTAAGTGTTTTAGACTTTAAAGCCATAGAATTTTAGAAAATTTACTGGTTAATCCATCGTTATTATTAAAAAATTAGGAGGAAAATTATATACCAAGAGTAAGATTACATGAAAATCATCAGACATAATATACATGATACGTGAACATAACTTGAACAGAGTATAATAAAATATAACTTGAACATAAGGTATCATAGTAAACATGATAACATGAATTCAAACATAATGTACATACTACAACATATTTTTTGGGGAGAAACAAGAAGTAAAATGTAAGAACATACATGACTTAGACTGAGAGAGGTTTCCCTTTCGGGAAACCCGAAGGATTTACCTTCTTGTGAACAAGATCTAAGCACACTAATTTATGACAAGAGATTTTATTTAGCTAGAAGAATTTTGTGGTTGGGAAAGAGTTCAATACATAAAGGTTGATGAAGGGGAAAAAGAATATGTTGCTAGTAAATAGTAGTTCTGATGCCTTGCTACTATTGTTCACGCTCCCTCTTCTTCAGCATTTGATGATGTATTTATAAGGACTTTCGAACTTCAAAAATGGACTTCAAAAACTTTGATTTGAAATAATCTTAGAACTTGAGGTATGCAACCACCCATGTATTCCTATAATATTGTACATGCAACCGCCTATGTCTTCTTACAATATTATTTTTTAGACCTCTAATGGTCATTTTGACCTCTTATCTTGGTTGTCGAAATATTCCTTGTCTGCCACTATTTCTTGTCTTTTCACATCTACTTCATTGACTTCTTATTTTGTCATTTTCTACTATAATTGTTCACATGTCTAAGTTGTGTAATGCGGCTAAATCGAATCTCATTCCGGAATCATCATCTATCCCATTATGATCCTCGTCATCTGAGTCATACCACATTTTGTTTTACGTCTTCATACCTGTCTTAAACCTCTTGTTTAGTATTTTGCAAATATTTTTTCAAAGTCTTTTCTATTAGTTTTTCTTTATTTTTTCTTTCTTTTTATTTCTTGATTTACTTGCCTTTTTGATAGATGACTCGCCTCTTAACATTGCGGGGAGTATCCATAATTTTTTCTCGTTATTTACACTTTTTGGCAAAGTGTCAGCCATCAATGGATTTGATGAGTGTTATCAGCTACCGTTTGAGCCGGACTAGCTATGTCCATATCCGACACAGTGGATCTGTTTGCATTCATTGGAAAATGCGCACCCATCAACTGATTTAATAAGTCTTTACCGGCCACTAGTTGAGCAAGGCTAGTTGTGTCCATATCCGTCACAGTAAATCTTTTTTCATTCATTTGGGAATGCACACCCATCTCATCCATTTTCATAGGAGATGGAGAACTCGCATATATATATATATATATATATATAATTTTTTTAACATCTCAACTTTCATATATGCCTTAAAATTTATCATAGACTATTATTATATAAAGAAGTCCTAACTTTAACTATATTGTATTAATAGTTCATGTTAAATACACCCACCTTGCTGTTCTATCCTATCAAACTCATATCTAACTTTAATTCCTTGCCGGACCTTTATCATCAACATTGCCTTTTATCATTCATGTATTCATTAATTTTTATTAATTAAACAAACTCTTTACTGGAAAACAATGGCAAATCTTTGCACGATATTCTTTTCCAATCTTCCAACAAATTCTTTAAAGCTTTATATAAATACTTTATTTTTTTAACATCTCAACTTCCATATAAGCCTTAAAATTTATCATAGACTATTATTATATAAAGAAGTCGTCTTTAACTATATTATATTAATAGTTCATGTTAAATACACCCACCTTGCTCTGATTTTCGTTAAGGGGTCTTCCAAACATATTCTCTCAACTTTCTCCAAATATAGTTTATGGGACTGCATTGAAATTGTTGTTGTGGTTGCAAAATCCTTTGGAAAGGACTGTTTGAATAAAATTAAAATGCTACTAGCTTTATATTTATAGGTTTGAAATTGCCTTCTTTTTTTTTGCGGGGGGGTCTAATTTCTGGAATGCAAAATTGGTATTAAAACAAGAAAGTAATAAGTTATGCTAATTGATACTTATTAGAAGTGGAGACCGAACATGAGTTTAAAAGAAGTAACGATATTGTTAATAAGAATATGCGTAAATGATACTCTTAATAAGGAAATATATGATATTTTTAATAATAAGGAATGAAATAAATAAGACGTATCTAAATATTTCAATAGATTTCTTAGACATTGTATGTCACGACCCAAACTCGAGTGTGATAGCAATTTCTTAACCTACCAAAATAAGTCAACCCACCAAAATAAGTCAATCTATGACATCAATCATACAAGTAAAAGAAAAATTAATAACTCAAATGAACTAAATAAACAGATAAAAAAGTCATAATTCCAAAATACCCCTAAAACTTGGTGTCACGTGTACAACCTCTAAATTTTATATTAAATCAGAAATAAATACTAGTTTCAATGTGTTTGTGTCTCAAGTAGGGCAAGAGTATAAAGAAGGAACTGGAAGGCCCGCGAGGTGAATAGAAGCTATCTGTCAAATCTCCATAGAAAGTCTTTTACTTAAATGAAAAAGATAATCAATGGAGTCTAAGCTCATAACCTACACAAGTGTAGAAATAAGGGGTGAGTACCAAAAAATACGATACCCAGCAAGCAGTCCTATTCACCCTAAGCAAAGTCATATAAAACTCAAGCACTCCATCACACTCCATAACTACAACTTGCATAAGATAATCGACCCAACCTAACAAATAGTAACACAGAGCAAGGAAGAACCAATAAAGAACTCAACTATCAGCAGCATCAATTAGTTTCAACAACATAAATAATAGAAATGGAATAGAAGTATACGCTTACAATAAGAATTCAATCAAGGATGATGAGATTCAATGTCATATAAGGAGTTTTGCATATTTGTCCTAATGTTACACTCCCGCTGACTCATAGATTGGGATACATGAGAAACTTATCAGTCCATGAACTACCACAACATAGTGGTACTTCCCTTAGATAATATTTATCATGACATATGGCACGTTCTCAGTATAATATTTATCATTGCATGTGGAACATTCCTTGCATAATATTTACCACAGCATGTGGCACGTCTCTTGTATAATATTTACCACGACGCATGACATGTCCCTTGTATAATAGTACATCCTCTGTGTTTGCCTTCCTATAATGACTCAGAAGGTCATTTTTGGAAATTTCAACCAAATTACTATTTTGCCCCTTCTAGAAGATGCTTCAACTCACTCTTTCTTGAGTTGAAAAGTTGGATTTAGAAAATCTTATAAAAAGTTAGAATTTTGCAAAAGAAAGAGTTTTTAAAGGTTTAAGTTTGAAAATTTTGAGTTTTGGAGTCATTTTGAGTTTCAAGTGTTGGAATTTAATTCTATTGATTCCACTAGCTTCGGAATGTCAAAACTGATCTATGAGAACTTGCATAACTGAATTTGGAGTTAAAATGAGGTTTTTGGATCCAAAGTTATGTTTTTAATTATTTCTGGAGCCAAAGTTCTACTTTAGTCAACTTTATGAGTTTGAACGCCCAGATTGAAATTTTGATAATTTCAGTAGTTTTGGATGGTCAAACTAGCGCTAGAAATGCTCTTGTAATAATTTTTTGGAGTTTCCGAGTGTAGGTTTGGTATTTCAAGTTTCAAACTAGTTTAATGGAGTTGCACTGGTAACTGTATCGTAAAGGCCCCAAAATCAAATTTTGATTATTCTGTTGAGTCTGAATCGCTTTTCCTAGTGCGGATACGTGTTTGATTTGTAAAATTTAGGTTTTGGATGAGTTTCGAAAGTCTGTTATGAGTGGGAAAATCATTTGGGCATAGCTAGTGCAAAAACGAATATGGTGCAACTACATTTCTTCTCCTCATTCACGGAGGTGTACCTGTTCGTGATCCGAATTTGCGGTCTAGGCCTCCGTATTCATGGAGGTCAGTGATCCTAACCCTCCACGTTTGCGGGCCTTATTCCGCATTTGTGGAGCATTGTGGTACCCCAACCCCCGCATTTGTGAGCCCCACCCCGCCTTCGTAGAGTGTAATTTTTTCCTGAACAATGTTAAATCCGAGAAACATCATTTTTACTCCATTTTCAAACACTCCAAGCTTTTGAGGTAATTATTTGCTTGGAATTTTGTGGAAATCTTTTGGGTAAGTGTTTCTAACATTGTTTTCATTAATTTCCACGATTTTTATATTGATTTAGTCTTGAATTTCATGATTTTGAATATCCAAATTGAGGATTTTTAGTCTATGATTTAAAAACTTTGAATGGTGATTTCTCCATTGATTTGAATTCGATTTTAGTGGGATTTTCATCCATGGACTCCATTTTTTCCTGTAGAATCTGATTTTCAAGTTAATTTCCAGATGTAGGAACTTTGAATTTTTGCCCTAATTTTGACCATTTTGCCCTAATTTCCGCTTTTCTGATGTTGCACCAGGTATTCAGAAAACTATCTCGGAGCATTTCCATCTCATCTGGTGTCCGTTTCTCACAGGTAAATAGTGCAATTATATGGATTTCGATGTTGCGGATCCAACAGTGCGGTCAAAATTTCCAACAGAGCATCCTATGGAAAAATGAGGGTCCCACTTCTTTCTAACTAAATTTAGCTAAAAGAACTAAGGGGGTCAAAACGCACCAGGAAGCCCCCGCCATCCGACGAAAGGATCGTTTTAGGCTGTATTTGACATTTTGGAGCTGACCACGCCATCACATTCCCATTCTAAGCATATTTAGCTAGTTTCTTTTTATATAGAAAATCACTTCTTAGCTTTCAATTGAACTCATTTTACAAATATTGACTTAACTTCACCTCGGGACCCTCCAACCTCAGACCAACCACGCTCCTAGCGTAATTTAGCCGTTCAAAAACTGATGGAATCATTAGAATTTCATTCTTAGGTTGTTTGCTAGTACTTTACCAGAAAACTCATTTTTGCGATTATAACTTCCTGCTAACTAAAAAAATCCACATAAATCACAATCAACTTAAGCCATAACCATCCCAACAAGTCACAAATGGCCCAAGGTTCCCATATACTAGCTCAAACCAACAGAATAACTGCCGAAACACAGAAAGAAAGTTAAAAAAAAAAAGAGAAAATAATAAATAACAATGTTGTTCCTAGAGAAGTGTCACAACACCTTCTGTATGTATAACTTTATATTGATAATAATAATGAGTAGAGAAAGAATATGGGTGTAATAAAAATAAATCATACTCTTAATAAGAAAATGAGTAAATGATTCTCTAAATAAGAAAATAAGTTATATTCTTAATAATAAGAAATGAAATAAATAAAGTGTCTTTAATTTTTCAATAGAT
>JBCEWC010010791.1:0-17320 GCA_038996855.1 Solanum aculeatissimum
TCCTTATCGAATCAACCGGATCGGAAACTGAAACCGAACCGGTCCTGACCGGAGAAAACCCGGTCCGTTGCCACCCTTAGTAAGTAGTAACGGACTAGGAAAGTTGAGTTTTTTTTCTCCCAATTAAATTTGAGTTACTATTCGTATTATATTAGGTGCGAGAAAGATGTATTTAACAGCCGTAGATCTTCTCTCACACGGATCGGATCCCCTTCCAATCTTCGGTTGCTATTCAGTTTCCAGAGTTCACATGGATCACTATTATCATCCGTCGATGATCAAGTAAATCCCCAAGTATTTAGCGGCTACGATTTATGCCCCGCCACATTTCAAACCACAATATATAAATACCCACCCCCATTTCACTTTCACCCAAATCCAAAACCCTAGAAGCTTCTTCTTCTTCAAAGTTTCTCTGTGAAAATGTCTGGTCGTGGAAAGGGAGGCAAGGGATTGGGTAAGGGAGGAGCCAAGCGGCACAGGAAGGTTCTAAGAGACAACATCCAGGGCATCACTAAGCCAGCTATTCGCAGGCTTGCTCGTAGGGGTGGTGTGAAGCGTATCTCTGGTCTGATCTATGAGGAGACCCGTGGAGTGCTGAAGATCTTTTTGGAGAATGTGATTCGTGATTCCGTCACCTACACTGAGCACGCTAGGAGAAAGACTGTTACTGCTATGGATGTTGTCTATGCCCTTAAGAGACAGGGAAGGACTCTCTATGGATTTGGGGGCTAGATTGGGTTTTTTGGCTGGTTGTAATGGTAGTAACAGTAGGTTTTAGTTTACGATTTCGTTTGTGGCTGGTCTCTAGCCTTGTTTTGGGTCGTGTTCTTTAGCTCTAGATTTTGTAAATATTCAAGTAATCAAGTTCATCTTTGCAGAAATTAAATTGGTTATCTTCCAGCTGATTATTATCGATTATATTTGCCATAACAGTCGAGGGGTATATAAATCTATTTACTTGTGCATATGACCATGGAATTGGGCATGTTTACAGTTTTTTGCTCATGGTGAGGATTGCATATGTTGTGCCATGATGTTGATTTGCTGAGTTGAGCAACAGATATCAGCAGAGTTTAACATCTATTTATTCTTAAATATGAAATGAATTATAGAGAAGAAATAGAATTTTCATTTCATCTCCAGCTTGGATTGCATCTTGACCCCGTTCTTGGTTACTGTACGCAAGGATTTCAACAGAGGTTTATAAACCATTATCAGGAGAATTTGAATAACTAGATGCAGAAAGCTATACGAAATATTAGTAACCAGTTGATTATACTCAAATGCTTGACGGATGACTTGCATCAAGAAATTAAAAACAAACTATGCAGCATATGAAGAATGGTAGTCTCAAATTGGTTTATTCTAGCATGAAGTAATAGTATGTACTGCAATCCCAAAACAGAAATGGAAAACAGAATATCATACAATTATGAATTATAGCATTTTAAAGAAGCTGAATATTAGCATGAGTAAGCTATCGATATCTGCATTTTCATCAATAGTATCTATTCCGTCAGCTAGTTGATCTATATCTTCATTCATTTTGTTGGCTGACCTCCATCTTCATCATGGTTCTTTTCATTACCGCCTCCATCTTGATCAACATTTTTCTCATTAGCGCTTAAATCTTGATTAGCGTTTTGCTCATTAGCATCTCCATTTTGCTCAGTTGTGTCTCCATATTGATCAGTAGTGTCTCCATTTTTCTCAGTTATGTCTACATCTTGAGCTGCATTTTCCCCATTAGTGCCTAAATCTTGTTCATCACCGTCTCCGTCTTGATCAGTTGTGTCTCCATCTTGATCAGGAGCGTCTTCATCTATATCAATTGTGTCTCCATCTTGATCAGGAGCGTCTTCATCTATATCAATTGGTTCTCCATCTTGATCTGCATTATCCTCATTAGGCTGTAACCTAAGCTTGCTCCTGCCACAAATTACTCTTTGATATTAACCCTTACAAATCATACCACGTATGTGTACAGTCTCAATTTGCAGATTTGTAATCAGGAACTCACATATTCATATAGAATCTTCCTTGTCTAAAATACATGTCTGGTTGGGGGACTGCAATCTGGAGAAATACAAAATTCAGTATATTTTTGAAAAAGCAACAAAATCTTCTTGTTCATGAAAACAAAATGCCCTTATGTATTAATATCTTACAAATTCGCCCCCGAGCAGCTCTTCACATTGGATACAGTAAGCATTGGCTATGATATTTCCATTTAGTGTTTGACGATTGTCCTCATCTGATACTTCAACATTAAACCTGCAAGGTTTGTAACGCAGAAAAAACCTTCAAATCTGAAGTTGCTGAAATCATATGTAATATCAAATTGCATGAAATCATGATGCTTACACTGTCTCAAAGATCCCTTGTACCTGAACCTGCAAAGCATACAAGAGTACAAGAAAGTAAGTTGGTTCTGTATAACAGACTAGTGCTTAATTCATGATTCAGTTAGCTGTCAAAGCTAAGGGATTGAATCATACATATTGTCTTAACGAAAGCAGCAGCAATTTCATCAAAAGATTCAACATAATTCAGAAGAAATTTAATTGAAGTATGAAAGAAAATGTCTGTAGTCCACAGAGCCACAATTCGATAGCAAGAAATAATGAAGAATTCTTACAATCCCAATGTAATCCTCAATGTCTGCCACTGGAGTGTTGCATCTACGACAGTGGAAGTAATCATAAGAAATCGACATGTTTCACCTATTACAGAATAAAGAACAAAGCGTCAGAGAAATATCAAAGATGCAGTGCTGCAAAAGTCAATGGAAAAAAAAAACTTTCTCACCAGATATAGCAAAGAGATGGTGATCAATGAGAACCCAAGAAAAGGAAAAATATAGCAGAGTTGATGATCAATGAGAATTCAAAAAAACGAAAAATGGGTGGGAATTATAACAGAGGAGAAACGTCCAAAACTGAAATTGATATAGAGAAGGAAAAGTGGATGGAAATCATAACAGAGTGAAATTGATATTGAAAAATGAGTTCTTGATTCTTGAATGCTAGTTGAGAAGAGCTCTCTTTTGAAATGGCTCTGAAATTAAACTAATTTATAATTTCTTACTAGGGACAATTTTTTCCCCTCACGAAGATTTTACAATTTACCCCTTTTTTTTACCCTCCAAAACAATTTTCTTGTGTGAATTTCAATAGAATTATTTTCGATTCATAATTGGATTTCCTCCTAAAATTGAAGGGTTTAGTCTTCATGAAAGTTTATGGGCTTGAACCCTAAAATACTGTAGTATTTTATTTGTCTTAGACTTTGAGCGTTCTGAGGCGGTAAGGAAAGGGAAGGTTGCGATGATTTAGCTTTGCTTGTTTCCAGTTCTTCAGTTAAGGTAGGTTACAATTTACTTGGAGTTAGATTTTAATTAGTTTCTTACTTGCGATATGAGTTGTATTGCATGTTGATTGGTCTTCGGACATAATCTGTGTTTGTTTATGATTGAGTTAATGATTGCTTGTATGAATAAGTATACGTAATGTTGAACTGTCTATGTGACTGATATTATGAATTGTGAACCCTTGACTGTTCTCTACTTATTGTGTTATTTTGAGGGCTAGTTAGAGAGGCTGGCACATGAAGATGTGGATATGATAAGAATACATTTACTATTTTGATGATGAGTGGTTCGAGTCTGATATGAGCTTATGGACTAGTGATTATATGTGTGATGGGTAAGATTAGGACCTTTTTGCATGTGTATGATTGAAAGTGAGACTTATGATTATTGAGAGAATGTTGGAGATGACTGGCAAGATGTAGAGATTATACATCTGCATGGCCAGGATGAATATGATTTCCATTGACTTATTTGTTATTTGACAGTTTATTGATGACTTATATTGGCTCCACATTGAACAAGTTTTCCAGGGAGTAATAAAATTTCTTTTTTGCTCCTTTAAGAGGATTTTACAATTTTACCCTCCTAGACTATTTTCTTTTTAAAAATCTGACACTAATCATATTTTATTTTGCATCCTTAACACACATAAAATTGTATAGAGAATAAAAAACCAATCATGTTTACCTTTTTCAATTTACAGAAATTCCTTACAAAACATGGCAATCCAGATACATTAATTCAGTAATCTGTATACATTAATTCAATTTCGAATACAAAAATTAGGGTTTCTAGGTATCAACACGTAATATTTAAAGCACTATACATTAAATATAGAGATAGTTTAAGAATCAAAATTAATATATCTGAATTACTTTGTATCTTAATAATGTTATTATTGTGTGAATTTCGAGGTTACAAAGAAAATATCTGTATTGAATATTTGCATCAAATAATAGATGTGTGACATATACTATTTAACCATGATTAATTAATGCATATGTTTATTGCATTGAATCAAGAGGAAGCCTTGGAGCAATGGGTTTATATGAACGCAACTATGTACTAATCTTTAATTTAGAATGTCTGAATCACATTTTTTGAAGTGTGGTCTTTCTACTGACCCTGATAACGTAGAATATTTTGTGCTTTGTTTTGTTTAATATAATATTAAATCACTTAATCAAACATGTTAAATTGATTTGGTGTAAACACTTGATGTTATGATTAAAACAAATAAAACTAGTACCTTAGGCCTCCAAAATACTAAAGTCCCTTTTGTATTATTATATGGAAAATGACATGGTGTGGCCATCAAAATTTGAAATTTGAAATTTGGATAATTTGAGGTTTGAAATCACGATCGCAAATCCCACGTCATATAGTATATGTAAAGTCTGAAGAGATTTTTACCATCAAGGTTTCGTGGTGTAGTTGGTTATCACGTCAGTCTAACACACTGAAGGTCTCCGGTTCGAGTCCGGGCGAAGCCAATTTTTGATATATGATCCTTTTTTTTTCCCCAAAGTTTCCCTTATGTGCCAAAACTGTACTGGTGCTGCAACTTACTTAAGAAATCAGGATCCTCTTGTTGAGACTTGAGAAGGCTGTCATCTTCTGAAATAGACTTTCTGTGGTGAAGGAAAACTCTACTATGAATTCACGCCAAACAGGACTATAGGATTTGTATTAGCTTTTAACCAGTGATTATCTCAAATACTTGACAGATGACTTGTATCAAGAAGTTAAAAACAAACTACGCAGCATATACAGAATGGTAGTACCCGAGCTCTAACACGTAAAAAGTTCAGTCTCAATTGGTTTATTCCAACCTGAAGTGGCAATAATATGTACTGCAATCTCAAAACAGAAATGGAAAACAGAATATTACACAATTATGGATTATAGCATTTAGTATAAGCAGAATATCAGCATGAGTAGGCTATTAATATCTGCATTTTCATCAATATTATCTATTCCGTCAGCCAGTTGATCTATATCTTCATTCGTTTCATTGGCCGGTCTCCATCTTAATCATGATTTTGCTCGTTATTGCCTCCATCTTGATCAGCATTTTCCTCGTTATCGCCTCCATCTTGATCAGCATTTTCCTCGTTATTGCCTCCATCTTGACCAGCATTTTCCTCATTACTGCCTCCAGCTTGATCAGCATTTTGCTCATTACCTCCTCCACCTTGATAAGCATTTTGACAGATGAGTTGCATCCAGTAATTATAAACATTGTACTGAAGAGCTCCCTCATCTTCTTCGTCTGAGTCTTCATCTTGATCAGTACTTTCCTCATTACTGCCTCCATTTTGATCAATATTTTGCCCATTATTAGCGCCTGAACCTTGATCAGCATTTTGCTCATTAGCACCCAAATCTTGTTGATTATCATCAGTAGCATGCCCATTTTGATAAACATTTTGCCCATTAGCGCCTAAACCTTGATATGCATTTTGCTCATGAGTGCCCGAATCTTGTTCACTAGTGTCTTGATCTTGATCAGTATCATCTCCATCTTGATCAGTAGCATGCCCATTTTGATAAACATTTTGCCCATTAGCAACAAAACCTTGATAAGCATTTTGCACATTAGTGCCCGAATCTTGTTCACTAGTGTCTCCATCTTGATCAGTATCATCTCCTTCTTGATCAGTAGCATGCCCATTTTGATAAACATTTTGCCCATTAGCACCTAAACCTTGATCAACATTTTGCTCATTAGTGCCCGAATCTTGTTCAGTAGTGTCTTCATCTTGATCAGTATCATCTGTATCTTGATCAGTAGTATCCCCATCTTGATCAACATTTTCCTCATTAAGGTGTAAAGCTTGTTCCTCGTTTAAACAGAACAATGGTACATTATTCGAAAAAATAAGCTTGTGCCTGCCACAAAATACTCATTTTTATTAACCCTTACAAGTCCTACCGCCTCTGTGTACACTCTCAATCTGCAAATTTGTGATTAGAAACTTACAAATTCAGAAGAAATCTTCCTTCTGTAACATACTCGTTGATCGGCCGGGTGAGTGCAATCTGGAGAAATGAAAAATTCAGTATTCTTTTTAGAAAAGCAACAAAATCTTCTTGTTCATTAAATCTTTAATATAGTATCGTACTACTTTCCATCCGAGCAAATATCCACATCGGCGACACATAGTCTTGGCTATGGCATTTCCCAAATAATAATCCACGTATTCTGCTACAACAACATTAAACCTGTACAAGCAATATCTCAGGAAAAAAGTGTATACAAATCTCAAGAATGTGAAATCATGATACTTACACCCTATCAAAGACCCCTCCTGGCCACACCTGCAAAATGTTCAAGTCAAGAAATATAAAATATTGAAATCAGGAACAGAACAATTCAGAAGAAATTATGGTTACCAGCCGAAGGTAATTGTTGAAGCGCGTAACTTGATTTCTGCAGCGTTGACAGTGGATGCTATCATCATAAGGGATCTGATCACTGTTGAATTCAAGTGAATACAATCTCATCTTTGCTGCAACTCAGAGAGGAGATGAGTCACTTCTTGATTCTTGAATTTACCGTTAATTCTGAAGCATATCCAAGCTCTCTATTTACCCTCCAAAACTATTTTCCTTTTTAGGAGATACGAGTCATATTGGACATTTTATTTAAAACTGTATACAGAATAAATATACCATTATGTTTCATATACTTGCGAGATAATAATATTGATAGCGTGAATGATAGATATCTGAATATTAGTACGTTTGGTGTAACACCTGATGTGGGTAAGTCAACTATAATAACGGATAATAATCAGTCAAATTAAGTAGTTCCGGCCCTTTAGGACTTTGTTGTAACTTATTTCTTGTATTTAGATTATATATATACTAGTCTATAATCAAATATAATACATCGTTTATTTTTTCCTAAAGGGTTGGAATTACTTAATATGAAAATAAGTCTGATTATTATCTGTTATTAAAATAAAGCCTCCAAGCATTAAAAACCCTTTTAAATTACTTTTTCAGTTCTTGTCATGTTGTACTTTTCGATAGTCATTTTGATTAACTTTTTAAACTAAATTAAATTACATTAACTTGGTATTTTCAAATAAAAATTTAGATATTCAAAACTATATAAAAAGTACTATAAATTGTAATTTTTTTCATATCAATATGATGAAAAATAAATCTTAAAATAATAGTCACAGTTCTTATTGTTTAATTCTCAAAAAGAAAATTATGACAACTAAAAAGAGATGGCGAAAGTATTACATATAACATATAATTTACAAGATTGTTATTAATGTTAGTTTAAAAAAAAATCAATTTTTTACCATTTCTTAAATTTGGTTTAGGTTGTACATAAGATAAGAGTACGTAAATAACAATAAAATTTCTCTCTCATTAAATTAATAAATTAAATGTATTTACTTCCAATCATTCCTCCTCTAAACTCATTTCTTTTTTGATGGTTTGATTGTTTCTCATAAAAATGACAAATAGCGCAACGGATAAAGAAAAGATAGAAAATATTCAAATGAAATTGGTGAAAAATACTATGTAGCTCTTTACTTCAACTAAATATACGGTCACTTCCTATTTACTAGGAGTTGAATAATTCAACAAAATTAAAAACTAACAAATGCAAAATGAATGCTTCCTAAATAAAAAAAACAATTCCAACAGTTTCACTTTCTAATTTCAATTTGGTTTCTTTGAATTAGCAATATTTTATTTTATCATGTTTGATTTATGCATCCGAAAATGAATTTTTTTTGTGTCTAATCTTTTTTAATCAAGAAATACCCAAAGACAAATGGTGCAAGGTATGAAACTTGGTGGTCTTTTTACCCTTCTCTGCCAACACACCTTGTTTTAATACAACAGAGTTAAAACAATAATATACTTTTAGGTTGTCAAGGTAAAGAGAGTTTTAAATTCAACTTGGGATTGCATAAATTCTCAAAAAGCTTCTTGAACCCTTCATGATGAACACAAAGTGAAATTTAATTTACCACATTTTTAAAGAAAAACAAACTAAAGTGCACTAGCATTTACTGTCAAGCAACTCCACTTCTAGAAATTAAGCAGAACATACAGAGAACAAAAATGTAAACAGTTCAGTAAGTGATAACATGTACTGTAATCCGAAAATCAAAAGAGAGAAAAAGAACATCACGCCAGTATTGATCCACATCTTCTTTCAGTTCATTGGCGTGCCTCCATCTTCATCATCATTCTGTTCATTAGCAGCATTTTGCACGTTAGTGCCACCATCTTGATCATTAGGAACCTGTCCATTTTGATCAGCATCTCCATCTTCTTGATCCTGTTCATTAGTACCTACGTCTTGATCAGCATTTTCCTCATTAGCTCCTAAATCTTGTTCATTAGCATCTCCATCTTGATCAGCATTTTGCTCATTAGCACCTCCGTTTTGATCATGATCTTGTTCATTAGTGCCCACATCTTGATCATGATCCTGTTCATCCGCACCTCCATCTTGATCATTAGGATCCTGTTCATTGGCGCCTCCAGAGAAATAGTCAAGCAATGTTTCTTCAGTCCAGAAAATAAGCTCGCCCCTGCCACATTATGCTCATTTAAATTAACACCTTAGAGGTCATGCCACGTATCACGTCTCAATTTGCAAGTTTCATAATTAATAACTTACAATCTCATATAGAATCTTCCTTCCCTATAATACCTACACGGTTCGGGGACTGATATCTGGAGAGATCAGAAATTCTGTAATTTAAGAGGGGGAAAAACAGAGAATGATGTTGTTGTAATGAAACTCAAATGATCTTACGAGTTTCCACCCGAGCAGGTTTCTACAATCAACGCAGTAAGTATCAGCTAGGGTTCTGCCATCTCTTACTTGATGATATCGCTCGTCCTCTGGTACTTCAACATTAAACCTGCATATATGACTTTAGGAAAAAGCATAGGCAAAAGAAAAAAATCACAAGAATTGCACGAGACTTACACATTATTAAAGTACCCTCCTGACAAGACGTTTACCTGCAATATGTACAACACAAGAAAATAAGTTATTCTGTGCTTAATCAAGAAATATAACATAAATGTCTAATTTTATGATATAAAAAACTTTCAGAATTAGGAAATTAAATTTTACATATGGTCTTTATCAAATGAGTAGCAATTTCATCAAAATATAGAGTTCTTCCTAAACGAATGGTGTGTTCACAAACAAATTGATACTTCAATTAATTGCAAGAAATGATCATAAGGATCAAGTAAAAAAATCCTTACATTCGGAAGAAAATCATGGGTTAATGCAACTCGAGTTCTGCAGATACGACAATGGATGCAATCTCTTGCAAGGAATTCATCATAGTAAAGTTTAAAGAGCCTTCCCATTGTTGAATCAAGAAGCAACTTCTAATAGAGTAAATTCACAAAGTGGAAGAGAAATATAAAGGATGAACTTCTGCAACTTTGAGTTTATCAATGGGAGAAGAGCTTGTAGAACAGAACTTTATTTCCCTATTTATACAATAGCCAAAGAGGGGCAACGAATCAGTCCAATGATTCCGTAATGATAAATCATTTCTCTAAACAACCTGTTGTTTCAGGATTTTATGCCCGTAACTGTTTTTCCCTTTTGCTTTTTCCTGCTATTTTAAAAACACCCAACTTCTACTTATTTAAAAGTCCATATTTAAAAAAATTATCGTGTAACTTATTTCAATGAACAAAAGAATCTCAACTTTATATGATTGCGAATGTAAGAATTTAATGAACAAATGTAATTGAATGAGGTGTTGTGTGTAGTTGGTTATCACGTCAGTCTAACATCCATCTGATTTTCATGGCTAAATCAAACTTCCCCAAACTAGTCATCGACATTTTATAGTTATTGAAAAACAAACTAGAGTTCACTTTCAAGCAATTACACTAGTTGAAACAAAGACAATTGTACAGCATTTGCAGTTAAGGAAATATCAGTAAATTATAGTCAATTGCTTGAATACTTGACAGATGCGAATGGTAGTACCCGAGCTCTAACAAGTAAAATGTTCAGTCTCAATTGCATTTTCCTAAAATGAAGTAAAATTAATATGTACTGTAATCCCAAAACCAAAAAAGAAATCAGAATATCTTTGTAAATTGTAATAAGCTATGGATGTCTGCATTTTCATCAATAGTTGATTCAAATGTTTACATTTAGATCAATATTGCCCATTCCTTCAGTGATATCTACATTTTGTTCATTAGCGCCTCCATCCTGATCAGCATTTTGCTCATCTGCGCCTAAATCTTGTTCATTAGCGTATCCATCTCGATCAACATTTTGCTCATTAGCATTTCCATCTTGATCAACATTTAGCTCATCAGGGTCTCCATCTTGATCAACATTTTGCTCATTAGCTCCTAAATCTTGTTCATTAGGAACCTGTTCATTAGCATCTCCATCTTGATCAGCATTTTCCTCATGTGCGCCTCCATTTTGATCATGATTCTGTTCTTCATCTGCACCTCCATCTTGATCACTAGGAGCTTGTTCATTATCGCCTCCAAAGAGACTATCAAACAACGTTACATCGTTCCAGTAAATTAGCTTGTCCCTATCACAAAATACTCATTTGAATCAACACCTTACGAGTCATATCACATATATACGTGTACATAGTCTCAATATGCAAATTCATAATTAGATACTTACAATTTCATATAGAATCTTCCTTCTCTATAATACCTAGATGGTTGGGGGCACGCAATCTGGAGAAATCACAAATTCTGTAATTTAAGAGAGGGAAAAAGAGAGCAACAAAATCATCTTATTATCACAAAAGTCAAATGATCTTTGATATTACTAATATCTTACAAGTTTCCACCCGAGCAAGTTTCTACATTCGACGCAGTAAGTCTCAGCAAGGGTTCCGTCACTTTCTACTCGATGATATCGCTCGTCCTCTGGTACTTCAACATTAAACCTGCATATATGCCTCAGGAAAAGCATAGGCAAAAAACAAAATCACAAGATGCTGAAATTGCATGAGACTTACATGTTATTAATGAACCCTCCTGTCATTGAGTTAGTTACCTGCAATGTGTACAACACAAGAAAATAAGTTGTTGTTTGCTTAGTCAAGAAAATATAACAGAGTAGTGCTTAATTAATCACATTCCATGATACAAATAGCTGTAGAAATTAAGTCATTGAATCTTAGCCATTGTCTTTATGGAAAATCTGTCGCGAGTTCTTCCTAAACGAATGTATGGTGTGTCAAAGATTAATTCAGTAAAATTAATTCCTAAATTTGGTGTGTCAAAGAAAATGTATGGTGTATTCACAAACAAATTGATACTATAATAATAAATTTCAAGAAATGATCAGAGAGATCAAGTAAGAATCCTTACATCACGAACGTAATCATTGACAAATGCAACTCGAGTTCTGCAGCTACAACAATGGATGCAATCGCAAGGAGGGATTTCATCATAGTGAAGTATAAATCGCCTTCCCATTGTTGAATCAAGAAGCAACTCTTAATAGATATGTTACAGAAAAAAATCACTTCAAGAAAGAACAAAGTGGAAGAAAAGTATCAAAGACGAACTCCTGAAAATTTTTGAGTTTATCAAGAACTAACTTCGAACCAAGAACAGAGCTTGTAGAAGAATGTTGATACTTGGATATATATATTCAGAGTGATGTTCTTCTATTTCGAAAAGCAATGTGATTTTATGCCCTTAACTATTTTTTCCTTTTGCTTATTGGTGCTATTTTCTCTTGAAAATTCCAATAGAATCCAAGTTGAGATGAGCTCTGTTTTCTTTTTCTTTTCCTTAAGATTTTTTTAAAAATCACTCAACTTCTACTTATTTTCAAAAAAAAGTCATTTTTTAAATTTCTAGTGAAAATTGGCCGGAAAGTTCCTTGTAATAACCTTAAGGAAGGGCTAATGAATAATTTTAATCAATAATTTTTATTAAATAATAATAATAATAATAATAAAATCAGTCAAACCCTTTATTTTTTTTAGTCTATCACACGCACGGAGAGAAAAAAAATAAATAAGGCAGTCCTTTTTTTTTTCTTCTTTCCTTCTTTTCTCTTTGAAGAAAACATACAATTCACAAGGTGATTCAAGGAAATTCATACATAAAATCAACTTGATCTTTGTACAACTGTTTTGGGTGATAAAATACAAGTATTTTCTTGTGATTGTGTGCTCTTGTTAGTTGAAAATATATTTACCAGAATTTTCACCAATTAAGTTTTAATAATAAGATTAAGAATATCTTTACTTTAATTTATAGTTTAAGGTATTGGGTATTAGGGTTTAACTCTAAAATTGAAGATAAGGGATATTGGACTTGAGTTTGACCAACATAATTGATATCAATAATCAATATTTGTTTCATAGATTGAGGCAAGTAGGGGCTGTTTTGGTGGGTGTTCTACACGTGCAAGGTTGTGGTACTTGTCATTAATAAGTAAGTGAGACTTTAATCTTTAGTGCTTGCTTTTCAAATAAGCTTCGAAAAAAATATATTTTTCTTTGTCCGATGTATGTGTTGGGACAAACATGTGCTTGACAGAGTTGACGTTCTTTAATCAGCCCTAGATATGCTATTTTGAGAAGAATATCAAATATTTTTATAAGTTATATGTAGTGTGATGCTGAATATCCTTCTTTATTATTGTGATGTGGTTATTAGGGGCTTACATAGCTGCCGTAATATGTTAGAGGCATACCCATGCTGCCGTAATATGTTAGGAACTTTGTACATGCCGCCATAGTATAATTTTAGAGCATTATACATGCTACCATGGACTTGTCGGGGTGATGGGTTGATCTCCTTCGCTGCCGTTTATGACAAGTTTTGAGTGTGGATTGAACTGAGACATGTAGTGACCTTTTGAACACTTGTTTAAACTTAGTGAGCTTATTATAAAGTATATCCTTGTGTATATTATTTATGTATATCTGTTGTGCACATGTTTTTTACAATTCTTGTTCCAGGGGTATTGAAGTAGCGAGTCGAGGATCTTATTGGGTTATATTTATATATAGCTCACTCCTTACTTGCATGTCAATGAAGATACTGTTGCAGAGGGTGAGACTTGTGGCTGATAAGTTCATTCCCGTGGACTCTGTTGCTGAGGTGAGCCTTCACATTGTTCGTGGAGGCTACTGTTTCAACTCTATCTAGTATAACTTATGTTTTTTTTTCTTGGGGTTTGCATGCCCGACATTTGAACTCATGTCACTCTATTAGATGCTCCATGTACTTATTGTGGGATTCGGGCTAGAAATACTTTGGTAAGTGACTGTTTCTTTTTATAAAATTTCTATGCAATACTGGTTTAATAACTATTCCATTTTAATGAGTAGTGATGGGGTTTGATGTTGCACATATGGTATCTCTGTGCTTTGATAATTTGGATGTGTGTGGAGATGTTTGGTTCTCCCGACAGATAGTATTAGTGGGTGCCAGTCACATCTAGGGGGTGTCTTGGGATGTGACATTCCTATTGTAGTTAAATTTTTATTTAAAACTTAAAAAGCATACATAATTGAATGGGGTGTGATGGTGTAGTTGGTTACCACTTCAGTCTTTTCAGGGTATATACTTTTCCAACTAGTCTAACAGACTTATGGTTGGTTATGATTTGAACCCTCATGATGCAGGAATGAACAGAGAGTGGATTGTGTTATCAAATGCCATTCAATGACTTTTAACCTGTAGATTATAGTCAACTGGTTGAATACTTGACAGATGACTTTCATCAAGAAATTAAAGACAAACTATGCAGCATATACAGAGCGGTAGTACCCGACCTCTAACATGTAAAATGTTCAGTCTCAATTGCTTTTCTCAAATATGAAGTAATAATATGTACTGTAATCCCAAAACCAAAAAAGAAGGCCGAATATTACATAGTTATGAATTAATACTTGTATAGTAAGAACTCTAGTGACTGTACTCGGTGGAAATGTGTATATTTGTAAATCATCTTTCGACTACTTCTCTCTATCTGATTTTATACCTCCATCTTGTTCATTAGCACTGCCATCCTGATCAGCATTATCCTCATTAGCGCCTACATCTTGTTCATCAGGAACCTCTCATTAGCACTGCCATCCTGATCAGCATTATCCTCATTAGTGCCTACATTTTGTTCATCAGGAACCTCTCATTAGCACTGCCATCCTGATCAGCATTATCCTCATTAGCGCCTACATCTTGTTCCTCAGGAAACTGCTCATTAGCACCACCATCCTGATGTGCTAATGAGGATAATGCTGATCAGGATTACACCCGATTTTTTACCCTTCTCCGCTAAAATACAATGTTTTAATACAACAGAGTTAGAACTATGATTTACATATCTGACAGTTGTCTTGCTTCAAGAAATTAAAAGATAAACTTAAGCAGAACATATAGAGAACAAAAATATACAGAGTTTAGTAAGTGATAACATATTAACATGTGCTGTAATCCAAAAATCAAAAGAGAGAAAAAAAAAAACATCATATCAATGTCTGCATTTTCATCAATATTATCTGTTTAATCAGGCAGTAGACCCACATCTTCTTTCAGTTCATTGGCGTGCCTCAATCTTCATCATCATCTTGATCAGCATATTGCACATTTGGATCAATATTTTCCTTATTAGCGTCTAAATCTTGTTCACTATCTTGATCAGTTGTGTCTCCATCTTCATCAGTTGCGTCTCCATCTTGATCAGTAGTGTATCCATTTGCATCAGTAGTGTCTCCATCTTCATCAGTATTTTGGTCATTAGCATCTCCATCTTGATCAGTAGTGTCTCCATCTTGATCAGTAGCCTCTCCATCTTGATATGCATTTTCCTCATTAGCGCCTAAATCTTGCTCCTCATCTAAACGAAGCAACGGTTCATCATTCCAATAACTAAGCTTGTGCCTGCCGCAAAATACTCATTTGTATTAACCCTTACACGTCATACATCTTATGTGTGCATTTCTCAATTTGCAAATTTGTAATTAGAAACTTACAAATCCATAAAGAATCTTCCTTCTTTAGCATAGATGTGCGGTTGGGGGAGTGTAATCTAGAGAAATAAAAAATCAGAATTTTTTTTTGAAAAAAACAACAAAATCTTCATGAAAACACCATGCCCTTAAATATTAGTATCTTACAAATTTCCACCCGAGGTGCGTTCCACATTGAACACAGTAAACATTGGCTATGGAACTACCATATTGTGTTTCATGATTATTCACTTCTACATTATACCTGCACATATGCAAAGGTGCCTCAGACCCAAATAACAAAACCCAAGTTGCGGAAATCATATGTAATATCGAATTGCATAAAATCATGATGCTTACACTCCGATAAAGATCCCTCCCGCCTGAACCTGTAAGGCGTACAAGAGTACAAGAAAATAGGTTGGTTCTGTTCTTAGTCAAGAAATATAACAGATTAGCTGTAGAAATTAAGGGATTGAATCATACATCCTGTCTTTATGAAAGATTTCATCAAAAGATACTAACATACTACAGTTTTTTTTCTTAAACGAATAGAGCAATTCAGAAGAAATTAATTGATACTATAATAAATAGCAAGAAATAATGCAGAGAGAACCAGAAATCTTACAGTCCGAATGTGATCATTGACAAGTGCAACTCGATTTCTGCACGTACCGCAAAGGACATAATCAGGATCAGGCCTTTCAACTAAATTATTTTTTGAGAACCATATCCTATTAGGCATGTTTCACCTGTTACAGAGTAAAGAACAAAGCGCAAGAGAAATATCAAAGATGCACTGCTGCAAAAATCAATGGAAAAAAGGTACCAACTTCTCACTAGATAAAAAATGTAACGGTGAGAAGAAATGCAAAAGACTGAAATTGACAATACAAAAATCAGTTCTAGATTCTTGAATGTTCAGAAGAGCTCTCTTTTGAAATGGCTTCACGAGCTCTGTTTTTAAATCCCTCTGAAATTGAACAAATTTTCTAACCTTTCACTAGGGATAAATTTTATTTTATTTTTATTTTCCCCTTCTTTTTTTTTTTTAACCCTCCAAAACTATTTTCTTGTGTGAATTTCATGGTAAAAACTTATCAGAATGTTTTCGCGGAGTGATAGATGCCTGACATACAATTTAATTTGTATCTAACTAACTAACTTAGATACTATAATTTTCCGACAAAGATGTCAATTGACACCCCTCAACAACATGTGGCTCTGCCACAGTGTCTGAGACTATATTGGGTATGTTGTTGTTAATGTAGTATTTTAATTTTTAATATTGATCGTTTGGTTGGGAAGAACTTATCCCAAAATTAGTTATCCGGGGATAAGTTATTTCACCATGTATATGGGATAAGTTATCCCATCACAATGGTATAAATGATGGGATAATTGACAACCAAACAAGATACCAAATTTTATCCCTTCACTATTTTTTAATCCCATGACTATTTATTCTTATCCCTCACACGAAACGACCCCTCAGTAAAGGTTTACTTTGTGTAGTAAGTAGTACTGAACTTATATCCAAGACAAATATTGTCTAAAAAAAGATTTAGTCATGGTTTGCCGAAATTCAATAGTATAATTCATGTTTTGTATTTTTGAAACAGATTAAAAAAGAAAGTGGATCATTCTTTTTGAAACGGAGGGAGTAACTTCTAATTAAGAACAAAGCTTAGATATATATTCAGATTGAAATTGAAATGTGAAAGATATAATATATAAATTAACCCCTTTAACTTGGATTCAAATCACAAGTTAGACCCCCAACTTTCAAAATACACAAACAAACACTCCAACTAACCCATTCTTAATTATTTACACACACCTGTCCTAGCTAGCAAAACGCGCGTACTACACAAAAATTAAGGCATGAACTCCTTTTTTTAGGTCCAAAATGGTAAAAAAAATGTTGAAATGACTATTATACCGTTAATAGTTATCCTTTATATATATA
>JBCEWC010010792.1:0-17318 GCA_038996855.1 Solanum aculeatissimum
TGCCGTCAAGATGAACTTAGCCAAATCTACGCGCGAACTCTCGGAGGACTTTCTGTTACGTTTGACGAGAAACCAAACGGACCGTCTAAGGTGATACGACCCGTGTCACCTACCATCTAACCTCCCTTCAACTCGAAAATCATGCCCAAGCCTTGGCCTAGCCACTGTCCAACTTCACGGGACAATGGACGGGTCGTTAAATGCCAAACGACCTGTTAAAGGTCCCATCAACCTATACTTGGCATAGGGGTGGTTCCAAGCCACCTCAAGCTCGCTGGAACATCCAACGAGGCACTAAACAGACCGTGCAAAGTTTCACGGTCCGTTCCAAAGTCCTTGGCCACTCTTCTGAGCCTATCTCCAATGGCTTCTGAATTTTAGGCAGTCTCCCTGTTTAGGCCATATCGCCCTCATTTGAAGTCCAAATTGAGTGAAACCACTTTTGTTGCAAAGATAACTCAAAGAGATTCAATTTTATATTTAGTAGACTACATGGTTCATTCTACATCAAAAGTTATGACTGTTTGAAGTACACTGCTGAAACATTCCTTCTAGGCCACTAACTAGCCCAACTTACATTCAGCCACTTAAACTCAACCTGTGGTTACCAAAACTCAACCATGGCTTTTAGAACATCATAGAATGCCAATAATAAGTATATGTTTCAAAAATTTCTGGGTTGTTACATTAGCCCACGGTTCCTATCGTTATGCGGGGATCAAAGCCAAATTTCCTAAAATATTACACCGATGGGTTCGTAATGAGGCCAACAAGAGCCCCAAATGTCCTAGTGGCATTGAATAATTCCTCATAGGATTTTATATGTCAAGGAACAAGAAATAGGTAATTTTAGCAATTTTTCGTGGGTGTTAGCTCAGTTCCTGGTGCTTCCCGGGACTCAAGGAAAACATTCTAAGAAAATAATACCGAGGGGGTCGTAATAAACTCAGAAAGTGCCCCAGGTGACTCTGTGGCACTAGAGATTTCCTGGTAGGATTTTATGGGCCAAGAAAGAGGAAACAAATGATTTGGTTAGTTTTTCGTGGGTGTTTGCCCACGATTCCTGGAGTTTTCCGCAAGAGCCCAAGGTGGCAAGAGCCCAAGGTGGCTCGATGACATTAGAGATTGCCTAGTAGGATTTTATGGGCTAAGGAACAGGAAATAGGTGATTTTGGTAGTTTTTGTGGGCGTAAGCCCACGGTTCTTAGTGTTGCAAGGGGATCGACGCCAACTTTCTCAAAATATTATACCAAGGGGTCTGTAATGAGTCCGGCAAGAGCTCTAGGTGGCCCGACAATAATGGATATCTCCTGGTAGGATTTTATGGGCCAAGGAATAGGAAATTGGCGATTTGGGCAGTTTTTCAAAAGTGTTATCTCACGGTTCCTGGTGCTACCCGAGGCTCGGGGCCAACTTTCCCAAAACATTATTTTGAGGGGTCCATAACAAGTCCGTCTAGAGCCCTAGGTAACCCGAAGACATTGGAGATCACCTAGTAAGATTTTACGGGCTAGGGAATAGGAAACAGTCAATTTAATCAGTTTATCGTGGGTGTTAGCTCACGCTTCCCGGGGCTCAGGGCTAAATGTCATGAAAAATATATACCGCGGGGTTAATAATAAGCTCGGTAATAGCCCCAGGTGGGCCAGAGCTGTTGAAAATTGCCTGGTAGAATTTTATGGGCCAAGGAACAGGAAGGAGTTAATTTGGGCAGTTTATCGTGGGTGTTAGTCCATGATTCCTGGCGTTGCCTATGGCTTGGGGCTAAATTTCCTAAAAAATAATGTTGAGGGTTCCATAATGAGCCCGACAAAAGCCCTAGGTGGGTTGGCAGTATTGGAGATCACCTGGTAGGATTTTATAGGTCAAGGAACAAGAAATATACGATTTTGGTAGTTTTTTGTGGGTGTTTTCCCACGGTTCCTGGCGCTGTCCGGGCCAACTTTCCCAAAACAAAATATAGCGAGGGGTCCGTAATGAGGCTGGGAAGAGCCCAAGGTGGCAGGCGGCATTGTAGATCGCCTGGGTAGGATTTTATGGGCCAAGAAATAGAAAATAGGTGATTTGGGTAGTTTTTGTGGGTGTTAGTTAGCCCACAATTCTTGGAGTTGCCCGTCGGGGCCAACTTTTCTAAAGTATCATACAGAGGGGTCCATAATGATCCCAATAAGAGCCTCAGGTGGTCCGGCAACATTGGAGATCTCCTAGTAGGATTTTATGGGTCATGGAACAAGAAACAAGTGATTTTGGCAGTTTTTAATGGGTGTTAGCCCATGGTTCCTGGCGGTGCCCGGGGCTAGACACTGATGAGATTGTGATATTGATGATATAAAGACACTGATGAGATTTAGATATTTGGACCATTATGATGTTGACAATGTGATATAATTGTGATCATGTATTTTGCATCTATGATTGTTTGTGCATTGATACTTGTGATGGCTACGGCTGAGATGTGAGAAAGGTAATATGAGACAATATTTGGTAGACAAGGGCCAAGGCTCATCCGGCATTGTTTCACAGTATATGAAAGGATATTTTTGGGCAAGGGTCGAGGCTAGTTCCAACATTGCTTCATGGTACATGAGGATATTTGGTGCACAAGGGTTGAGGTTCGTTCTGGTGTTGCTTCATGGTACATGAGATTATACTTGATGGGAAAGGATGGATGCTCGTTCTAGCATTGCTTCATGGTACATGAGAGGATATTTGGTGGGCAAAGGTTGAGGCTCGCTTCGGTATTGCATCATGGTTATGAGATCTATGAGACACATGCATGCATACATATAATATATCGCATTCATTTACATCTCATGGCATTCACTACATCTCATATCATACTTTATTGATATTGTTGTATATCTTTTATGTGGATTGTATATGATATTGTGTTGGATTTACTTATATACTTAAGTATTGAGATATTATGCTATATGATGAGTAAATCTATATTACTGTGGTTTGTATATTATATTGTGCTAGATCTACTTATATACTTGAGTATGGGATATTATGTGAGATGATGAGTATATTTTTATTGTTGTGGTTTGTATATTATATTGTGATGGGACTTTTCTGAGTGCAGGTTTGTAGTTCGGCGGATTGTTGTTGGGATTTAGGGAGTTACTTGTGCTCTTTAATGCTTTACTTTAGGTAAGTTCCAATTTGTTGATTCCTTATTGTTTGGTGCCCACCCCTTGCTACATTTTTTTAGATTGCGAACCCGGTCCATCTTGTTAGATTTCTTCATTGGATAGAGTTTCTGGATTACTTTTGAGGTAGTTGTTTATGTCTTTAGTAGCCCTTTGAGGATCCTATTCTATGTTTCGTTCTATTTTGAGGACTAGACATTGAGGCTTGTATTTCATTTGAGTATTTCTATATATAGAGGTTTGTACATGTGACAACAGTTCTTGGGATAGATGTAGTCTTCCTTCTTCCGCTTATCTATATTATTATTATACCGTTTACCTTCCCCTTATGTTATTATTGTTAATTTGTTGGATTTTGGACTAATTCACCTTGATGGGATAGGTGAGTGTCATCACACTCCTTTTTTTTGGGTCGTGACATGGAACATGTGGTTGCTGAGCTTTTAGTTAAGCAAAACTTCAAGTTGACATAACTTTGGCATTTTATATCCAGATTAGGTGATTCAAAAGGCTAAATTCTATAGAATTTCGCAAAAAGTGTTGTGGGAGCATTGAATTTTTAGTTTTGGTACATGTTTAAAAGTAAGAATCATCATTTTTGCTGAATATATTATCGTAAATTGCCAAAAACAATTATGTTGTAATATCTTTATCATTTCTTATCATAATTGAATAAAATTTTAGTCTAAATTGTACTACTTTTCAAGAAGCATGCCATGGTATCTTCTAACTCTATTAATTTGATTGATGTACAGATAATTTCACGGGGATTGGTTTGATATTTCAGATGTACACTCCATTTTTCCAATTTTAGTCACAATTGGTGTATCTTCCCAGTTTCTTCAAATATTATAGCCAAAACAGGCGTATTTATATTATAATTCATGTTTTGACAATTGAGCAACATTTGGAGGCAAGTAGGAGATACAAATCTTGCATGAACTAATTTGGAGCATGTGGATTTACCTTTCAGGTAGGCTAGGCTTTCCTCACCTCTAGATTGAGATGAAATATATATTACTAGGAGCCTAGTTGTTTCTGAGTAAGATATGTATATATGTTGTTAAGACTGGTAGGTTGGTTGTTCGGTCGGTTCGGTCCGGTTTACAAAATTTGGTTCAGTTTTTTTATTTTTGGTTTAGTGAAAATGTCAGTCCAAACCAAACTAAAATAAATTTGGTTTGATTCGGTTTTTACATTTTTGGTTTGGTTTATTTCGGTTTGGTTTTTTGATTGTGAGATTATTGAACATATTCATTTGTAGTGAGATTTTAAAAGATAATAACCAATATACTTGTGGGCATCTTTCCCAAGGTTAACGCCTTCGATGATATTACTAAAATGAATCAATTGGTGAGTAAATTTTTCAAAGATCACTTGTCAAACTACAAAAATCAGACACCGGGTAAGAGGAAATCAGTCAATATTATCTTGAAAATGTAGTTAACTAGCAGCACGGCAACACCTAAAGAACCCGAAGGCCATGTGAGCGATGAACCAGCAGTAATCCAAATTTAGGGGTTTCAAATTTTTAATTGGGAATTTGAGATAATGGGATTTGGAAATTTGAATTTTCAAATTTTGGCATATGAAATTTGGATTTCGGTGTTACATGTTAGGGTGTATATATTGATTACATTCAATTGGGTTGGGTTGGCCAATTGGACCACACAATTAATATTTTAATTGGGCAATATGTCAGTATGGTATATTATATATATATATAAGTGTTGTATTAATTAAATTTGGTTTTTCAGTTAACTAATTTTTTTATTAAAACTAAAAACTGAACCGAATTATAAAAATTTTAAAATTAAAAATAGAAACTTATTTTTCAAATCAAAAAACCAAAACCAAAGTTAAAAAAAATAGTTCAATCGGTTTTTTCGATTTGAACTAAATTATGTCCATCCCTAAAGGCTGGGATTATCGTTTGAACTCTATAATATCCATATTTATCATGTTAGCTGTTGTTTAATGTTGTTTGGGTTGTGAATACTTTTGATAAAGATTGTAAGGGTGAGACAGGGTGAGACTGATACGTTAAGCATTGATGCTACATGTATACATGTTTTTGACTTTTTAATTACTGGTTTAACCTATTGGGATTCCTGATATGATGAATATGCTATACCCGGTATGATTCTAGTTACTTGTTATTGATGTTATATCATGTCCTGTTAAAGGCGAGATGCAAACCTATTCCCTGTGATTGACAAATATGTTTAATTTGGTAGTTGTTTACCTATGTGAGTGGTCTGGTACTGGTGTTAGGTAGCATTTGAGAGGTTGGTTGTTAGTTATTCACCTGGATATACCTTATAACTCTGTGGTTATGTTTCTGTTGTACGATTCTATTAGTGTACTGTATTCCTAATTCTCTGGTTACTGAATTGTGACCCTAATGGTGAGTTGTATGCTATACGTAGGGATTTAGTGGGATTGTCAATTATTGTCTAGGATATTTGTTGTATTATTAGCAGGATTTCCTATCATTCTGTCCTAGGGACTTAGTACAGTTCTTAGCTGGCTCATATATTGTTATCCTGATTACTGGTTAACCTATCAATTGGACTATTAATCATTTTTCTAGGGTTACTTGGTATTTGGGTTAGGGTTCTACTTGGGAGGTACGTGCTACATCCCTGAAGACCAGTTAGGCTATCTATTATTTTCAGAATGTGGATCGCCCTTTTTAGTTGGATTGTCTATGGTTTTCTAGATATCTATAATGTCTTAAGCTAGGTGAACTTATTTACGGCTAGACACGATCTTATATTACTTCTATTGGTACGTACATTTATTTGGTTGCTTGTATGCCCGTTGGATAGTCAAATACTGGGAATTATACTTTTGATTAAGTGTTGAGGGTACTTCTTATAGTTCATCCCAGGCACAGTCTGTCGACACACCCTGATGTTCAGCCCAAGGTATCATCTGAGTTCATCATGCCTCAATGTCTAGCCCAGGTACTTCAGGCCTTGTTGTCTAGTTCCAGTGTACCGTTTGAGCTCATCATGCCCTGTTGTTTAGTCTAGGGTACTGCACACCCTGTTGTTTATTCTAGGGTATTACCTGAGTCTAGTCCAGGCCAGGGTACTTTGTTGGGTCACATCCACAATCCAAGATTTAGGGTTTGTGTTTCTCTTCTACTATCAGAGATGGGTTACTGCTTCAAATTCAGTTGGGTGGTTGAGATACTTTCCATCAATCATTGATCCTTGTCTATACACCTATAAACCTAGGTTTATGTGTAGGTGTACCTTTTTGGTTTATGGGGGCCCAGTTGGTGTACAAGCATAGACGCTAGAGTTTTACACCTACGTACAACACTATATCTCGGTCCTATGATAGTTGTGATATGGTTTTACTTGAGTTTTATTGGTTGGTCCTATTGTAGACTGTCTAGTCTTACTCAGTTGGTCCCTCTTATTTCTACTTAGTTAGTTCTTCTCAGTTGGGTTCCCCGAATTGAGAGAGTAGGTATTCTGGTGTTGTTTTGATGTTTAAAGTGGGTTGAGTTAGATTTAAGGCGCTTAATTGGGTTCCGGGTAAGGGGCCTCGGATTCGAGTTTCGAGGATTCTACTGAATCTGAAACGTCAAAGTTATTTGCATGAATGGTTTGTGTATACGGGATTCCAAATGAATTTCAAGGATTGAATCCAAGTCTTTGAATAGTTTGGAAGAGAGTTTTTCTCTGATTTGGTGCAGGTCTTGCTTTAGCGAAGGCCTAGTGAACTCACTACAGCAAAGTCACCATAGCAACCAAGGCATCACTATAGTGAAGCCTGTTGGTTATGCGGGTCAATATAGCGACATTGTTGTCTCTATAGAAACATCAGAAGAAGTTCTTAACCCCCCCCCCCCTCATCCCCCCCGAGTACCCCCTTTTTGAAAATTTTGCTCTATCTTTAAACTTTGAGAGCTCGGCTTGGATGACTTTTGCTTTATTTTTTAAAGGGTTTTCATTGAAAATGTATTTTTCACTCCTTTTATCATCACTCATTAATTATCCCTTGATTTTAACATCAAAATTTGGAGATTCAATCGAGAAAATTAGAGGTTTTTCATCAACTTGGGTTTTTCACGAAATTGATGATTGTAGTAAACTCATTTCAACTCCATTTTCGAATTGGTTTTCACTGATGGTTTCCTGAACATGATAGAAAAATTTTCATTTAAATATTTCTAGATTTTGACATTGATTTTTTATAGTGAATTTTTGGATGATTTTATCCTTTTTCCTAAATTGCATGATTTTGGTGTTATTAATTTTGGATTGTGATTGTGAATTTATTTTTAAGTAGATCGTGGTGCTTTGAATTTGATTCAAAAGGGGAAGAAATTATCATTGGAGTGATTGATTGGCTAATTTGAGGCAAGTGGATTCTAAATCTTGTGGAGTTTAATTAAACTTGGTATTTCCTTTCTATGTGCACAGTGGGGATTAGTGAATTATTCTAGCAGATATGATTGGATAATGGAGATGTGGAGATAATGACATGTGTGAATTGATTCGTGAACCTACACCTATTTGTTATTGATTAAGATTTATGAGTTGATATCGTAAATTGATCTTGTAGCGTCATTTGATGAGAATGTAAAAGATTTCATATTGTTCAAATTGTTGAACTTCGATTCATGATTACATGGATTGTGACTATTAATGTACTTTATGTGAAAAGTGAGCTTGATGCATATATTGAGAAAATATTGGGATTGTTGAACTAAATGTTTGTGAAATGTGGACTTAAATGATGAATTGCCTTAAGTTATGATGGAAAAAGGTTATTGAAAGACTTAAGTTATGTATGATGTGAATATTATGTAATGTGTTGATGATGACATAAGTGTTGAAAGAAATATGAGAATGATTGATGATTATTGAATAAATTATTCATATGGACATCTTGCATATTTGTATACTTGTGAAAGTAATTATTGTATTATGATGACATGTATTGCTTAATGTTCCATTGATGATGAAAAGTCGAAGGAAAATGATTCCAGCTAAAAAAAGAAAAGAAAGAAAACAAGTAAAAAGCCAAAGAAAAGTGATTACGGCTAGAAAAAGAAAAGAAATGGAAAGCCAAAGGGAAATGGTTTCGACTAGGTATGAAAGTAAATGTCAAAGAGAAATGGTTTTGGCAGATCCATCGTCCATGTATGGCCCCCATGGGTTCTAGTTTGATTATATTAGTGTATGTATATCATAGGACAGACATACATCACAAGTACTTGACATTACATCATTTTGCTTCCACTTCATATCATCCCTAACTTGGAAGTTAGTATATGTACTAAGTGTGATATATTAAATGACTTGAACCTTGTGTATTGTCGAGATTGAACTATTGAGGTATTATGATATGTGTTGAATGACTTGAGTCTTGTATATTGTGAAGATTGGATTATTGAGACACTGTGATATGAGACAGTAATTGTTTATATGATCTTTATTGTGTTTGTTAGCCTTACCTACGTGCAAGTTTGGTTCGGAGGTATGTGGTTGGGATGGAAGGAGTGCTTAGTTCTTTATTCTCTACCTTTGATTAAGTCCCCTTATTGGGTACCTTGGTACTCACCCTTATTTTTCTACATATGTGTGTAGGTTTTGAGCCCAGATCCTACTGACATTCTTCTTTCTCTTTTAGACTGAGCTATAGTTGTTTGTTTCTCCATCATACTCTCAAGACTATTGGATATCTTTTAGTAATTTTGTTCTATTTGAGAGACAAACACTATTGAGACTTGTATTGTTTGTATTGTTTCTTTCTCATTCTGATGTATTAGAGGTTGTATCATGTGACAACAAGTTTTGGGTTGGTTTTTTATTTGGATTTATGCCCCTTATACTTTATATCCTTGTTATTCTCAATGTTTATCATTTTAGCTTTCGCATTATCTTGTATGTTGCTGTTATGACCTCGTTATACTGACCTATCTTGGTGGGTAAATGAAAATGCTATCACATCCGATTTTGGTCATCACAAATTCACTAATGGACATTGTATTCGAATTGAGAAGAGGTTACTATCTCAAATGCTTCTACCAGAATTTCTCATAACTCTAAAAAGAAAACTACTAGTCTAATATAAGGATAGGATTACTATCTACTAAGAGGTACAACTGCTACCTTTTAGCTCAACAACTCTTATCAACTATGCTCTTCTTCTTGAATTCTACTTTTCATTAACCGAAGCTTATAACTTCCATCAAAGCCTAGTTTTAACTTCATGCTCTCACAAAATTCAAGCCTAACTCAATGTCACACAATGCTGCCTATAAGATAAAATTCAAGCCTAACTCAACGTCACAAAATGTTACCTATAAGATAATCATACTTATGTACATTTAAACCATGAGATTTATGCTATATACTTTTGGAGGAACTTTCATTCAGATAATACTACTCCTTCTTATCACTCCAATACACTCACTTAAAATCCTTAATAATAAGTCATCAATAGCCTATTGCAATCACTTGCATAATGACAATCACATAATAAAGCTTATTATTCTAATCACTTAATGACTTCTTTGAAGTCAACCACTTTTAAGAATTTCCATGTCTGCCTTAACATCTCTATATCCACAATTTCATTAACTTTCACTAAGAGGAACACATACATACTCCTATCTATCTATAGCCCATAACAAAACCTCATCTTTCTTCTCCTCTACATCTGTAGCCTTGACTGAAATAAACACACCACCACTATCATGATAAGGAATATTCACTCTCCCTCATCTGTCATGATTTATCTACTATCATCATTATCACTATCAAGACTAGAAAGAAAGATCTCTAGAAATAAGAAATCTGGTCTAAGTGCATTCATAACATAATATGATCTCACTGACCTTTAAGGGACTATCATGAGTTTATGGGACTATATATACTGTGAAACTTAAGTCATGTATTGTGTAACATAGGACTGAAAACTCTTAGATTCATGAAACAAGATCTGAATTGTTGAATGAAGTTTTCAATTCTCATCCTTGGAAATCAGTATGGACGTGAATCAATATGAGGTGCATTGGTCTAGACTATGGGCATGGTTCTCATACATAGAACAGAAATATGGTACCACTTCAACTAAAATTTAATGAATATATGAGATGGAGAAGTGTCGTTGTCTCGTCCCGATCAACTCAGCACCATCTGAAGTCAAAACTCACTTTGGTCCATTACCTTATCATCTCCATCTTAGGTCAAAGGTAACTTCCCTAAGTCGGTGAACTAATCATCTTTACTAAGTTATAAGCACAACAATTCACACGGTCGGAGAATCACTATATGTCAAAATACTTAAATTCTCTTGTTATACTATACTTGAAGACACGAAACTGCTACTAGGACTTTTTCTAAAAATATTACTTTTAACTTCCTTCTATCTTCATAGGCATCTATCTATACTTGTTGCTCTTATTGACATACATAGTTGTCTCTTCTAACTCTTATGATCTTACCTCTTTTCCCTTTTTCTTCTACTAACACTCAACTTTTAAGTTCACATGTATCTAAGTAAGAAAAACTTGAAATATAATGGTAGACTCATCATTATCTATACCTGAACCCCTTCAACCCAACTCTTAAGGGTGATAAATAATGCTTACATTATCTTACTCTACATTGACAATTCAAATATACTATCTAGGAATTCATAGAAAATCATAAACTTAGAGCCTTCATTATTTTATACTATCTTGGGTACACCTCTTAAGTCTCTTCTAACCTAATGCTTAGCATTGATTTACAATTTTCATCTAAAGGGTCATGCATACTACACTTGTAACATCACACTTCTTCCACGTTAACATCTTAATCTCTCACCTACACTATTTCAAGCCTACTAAAGAAAACCTTGAAGCTAATGTTATCGCTCTCATAATGATACCCCTTTTTGACAATGCTATTCTAAAATTCAACCTGAATGTCTAGTACTAACAAGTACATCCACACTCCTTGCATACTATACTAACTCTAAACTACTAGATAAAGTCAAAAAGTATTAGATCACTAAAATCTCATGATAAATAATCAATTTTTGTTTCACGGTCTATCTAATTATAGTTTATCATCACATTCCTTTTCATAAGCTAAGTGTAATTATAGTTTATCATCACACTCCTTTTCAAAAGCTAAGTGTTATTTACCCATTCAAAATACCTCCTTACCTAGTTAATCTCATAACTCTATGATACTCATGTGTCTCTCCCTTCAAAATAATGAGCCTAGTTTAAATCTATCACCTTATGTCATTTTATCTTCTGTTCAACATTTATACCTGGTCTTTACTAACAAAATGGCACTTCAACATCAACTATTTTCTTGATTCGGGTGTACTCGCTCACTCTAACCATAACTCTTTCTCTACATCCTATCATGAAATCTAGGTAAAACTTACTATTTAATCAAAATCAAATAGAGTTCACTTGTCACCTCATTACTTACCTAGTAGATATATAACTCTAGTTACAAGCCTCAATCAATCACCATTCTCGCAATTTGATCTCCCCTCTTTCACTTTCATCTTTTTAGCTCTAGAATGATTTGATTCTACTTATGCTTTACAAAGCCTCTAGTCACACTCCCTCGGGAGGTAACACTAAACTCTTAGAAACATAACTTCTTCTTCCATGGATAACGCCTAAAGCAAGTTTCAGAAAAGAGAGTCTAAAAGTACATTTGCTCTAGCTGAAATGCATGATCTATATGAGTAAGAGCACATTCTTTTGAATCAATAAACGTAAGAACACTAATTAGCTCCACTCAAATTTGGCGTATTCTCTTCACTTTCTAAATACTTCATTTGATAGTAACATATTGATAAGGATCTGAATTTTTCTGTACCAATCACCTTGAATATGAGGGATGATCGAACAAGTTTAAATAAAGCATGAATCTGAATAAATTTCTTAGGAGAAAATTCTATTGCACAATTTAAAATTTTAAAGAAGGAAAACTTTTCCTAAATGTTCATAATACTTTATTTTTAAAAGTGGGACCCTTAGAATCATAAATAAAATCCTACGGATATGGCTTCATCAACACCGTAGAACACTTGAACTCTATACTCTGATATCAAATGTGTCAAGCTTTGAAAGGGTACCTTAGACATGATCGGCACTCAAAAACCATTGTTGGTTCCAAACCATTGTTGGTTCCTAACCAAATCACTTGGACTGATCACTCATTTAATCATGCAACAAAAGACTCAGTTTAAGAGTATAAAAATATTTAAGTGGACTGTCAAAGTCATAACTCAATGGAACAATAATTTTTAAAATGAGAATCTAATCAACTCAATATCAAAGAAAATGTTTTAGAAGAAACAAGTCTTGAAAGTAGAGACATTAATTCAATTCTATCACCGTTTATGAAGCCTTTATCCCTATTAACTACTATGAAGGCAATAACAAGTCTATGGTTACCTCAATGTCTACTCAAAATAAAGAAAAGGTACTGAATGAAAAGAGTTCTTACGGATACAATGAGGACTCACCACAATGCTACAACAGGTTGATCTTCAATGATGCGACTCTTGAGGATCTCTAACACCTATATCTTCATCGTAAAATGATGCATCACCAAATGATGTCAGTACATGAAATGTACAATATGTAAAATAGCTAAAAATGAAAAGGACATAATCAAAGGTACTCAAGTCAACCATCAACTCAACTCACTAAAATATGTGAGTTTATGAATAAAACCAAGCTTTGAAAATAGACTCAATAATATGCAAGTCAACCAAAACAAATCAATCATTAAATGGTAGTTCTTGAACCAACAACAATCATTTATGAGTTAGTGATGATACAACGCTTTGTCATTGTCTCATCTATCTAATACCTTGCCAGGGTAAGGTACGATCAACCTCATTGGATCCACAATCAATTAAATGATTTGATTCTCTCCTACGTTGGCTACATAGTTTTTAGTTTTTATTTACTCTAACCTAAATCAGTGGTCAATACTACTTCCAAAAGACACAATATGCTCAATCAAATTAACTCATTTAGTCTCATCGAACTCTCATCAAATCAACCTCATCTCAATTCATTAAATTTTTCATTTATATCAAGAAATATGCTTTCAAAACTCAGTTGTAAATAGTCATTTACACTCACATTTTGAAAACATTCAAAGACTTCTCAGACTTAACTCACGCTCAAGTTATTGTCATTAGTTACGTTCACTAAATTATGCTTTAAAATTCCAATTCATGCAGAAAATATAGTTAAAGAAAAATTCAACCAAGGATCACGTGAATGAAACATGAACAGGCATCTCATATATTCAACTCAATAATAGTATTAATAATTATGTAATTATAACCAAGAACATAGTAGAATTTATTAATAATTCAAGAATTCAATTCATAGGAAAAATTTTAAATTCAAATTCAAAACTTAGCACTACTCAATGAAGAAAAAATCACGTGAATGAACTCAATCCAATATTTAGGTTAGCCTTACATACCTAGAATAAAGAATTACAAAGCAAAAGTGGGATATTAAGCTTGAAATTCTTGAACCCTAACTTATCCTTTTCTCTCAAATCACTGTTCTCAAAAGTTTTAAGCATTAATGGGAGGAAAATAGCGCTTAGGTACTAATATAGGGTTAATTTCAATATTAGAACAATTTGGGTTGAGTATAGAAGGCAAATGACGCTCCAAAAATGATTTAACTTGTCACGTTGAAGGCAAGTGACGCTCCAAAAATTATTCAACTTGTCACGTTGAAGGCAAGTGATGCTCCAAAATAATTTAACTTGTCACGTTAAAGGCAAGTGACGCTCCAAAATAGCTTAACTTATCACACCGAAGGCAGTGACATTCCAAAAATAATTTAACTTGCCACATTGAAGGCAAATGACGCTCCAAAAATTATTTAAATTGTCACGTGAAGGCAAGTGACGCTCCAAAAATTATTCAACTTGTCACGTTGAAGGCAAGTGACGCTCCAAAATGATTTAACTTGTCACGTTGAAGTCAAGTGACGATCCAAAAATGATTTAACTTGTCATGTTGAAGGCAAGTGATTCTCCAAAAATGGCTTAACTTGTCACACTGAAGATAGTGACGCTCCAAAAATGATCTAACTTGTCACATTGAAGGACGTGACTCTCCAAAAATAATTTAACTTGTCACATTGAAGGCAAGTGACGCTCCAAAATGATGTAACTTGTCACGTTGAAGGCTAGTGACGCTCCAAAATGATGTAACTTGTCACGTTGAAGACAAGTGACGCTCTAAAATTTATTTAACTTGTCATTTTGAAGGCAAGTGACGCTCTAAAAATAGCTTAACTTGTCACATTGAAGGCAGTGACGCTCCAAAAATTATTTAACTTGTCACGTTGAAGGCAAGTGACACTCCAAAATGATTTAACTTGTCATATTGAAGGCAGTGACACTCCAAAAATAGCTTAACTTGTCACACTGAAGGTAATGACGCCCCAAAAATGATCTAACTTGTCACATTGAAGGAAGTGACTCTCCAAAAATAATTTAACTTGTCACGTTGAAGGCAAGTGACACTCCAAAATGATGTAACTTGTCACACAGAAGGCAGTGACGCTTCGGTGATAATTTAACTTGTCACACTAAAGGTAGTGACGCTCCAAAATGATTTAACTTTAAAAAATAGAAGAGATGCTACATTTCTTTCAGAATGGACAATTTAATAAAATAAAATAGGCGTCTCACGCTGACGGGATTAGCCTAATGTCACATTATTTGAAACAAACAATCATATTTCAAAATGAAGAATGCAATTTATACGAAAAAGAATTCAAGAATCTCTTTAAAGGTGTATGTACATATATAAAAAATAATAATAATAAAGGTATCCAAAAAAAAGAAATGTTTAACCTCATTTGTTTTCTTTTTTTAAAAATAAAGAATATAAAGAAATAGTCAAACTGTGACTACAATTGATACCAACAGTTAGGAATGCATAAAGATTTCTTTCATTTCTCCTCTTTTTTCTTTTTTTCTTTTTTTCTTTTTTTTCAACTGAGATTGAATTCAAAGTAACTTCCACAGTTTTGAATGACACCTCAAATATATTTAAGTATCAACAAGATTTGTTCAACTTGATTCAAACAAAGATTTTTGAATTATACCGACCCTCATGTGCCAAGTGCCCTTATAACAAAGAAAGTCCTATTTCACACATATATGAAAGTTTTGATTCAAGAACATTTTGCGAAATACGCTCACACTCAGAAAGATGTTCAACGCATGCAATTATGATACCATATGCTTGGACTTCATGTAAGTCTCCATTAATATGAGAACATTTGAAATGAGATCATGTAGGACTTGTAATTGGCTTGTAATGCAGGCTCAGGGGTTGGTAGGATATTTATTTGGAATAAAAGTGACTTAACCTCTCCTTGAGCGTCACACTGAACTTGTGTTTTTAACGATTGATACAAGTTTGAAACTTGATCCTCTTTGTTGTCCTTCTGTTTCGACTTCTTTGAGACTTTATTTGTTAGAGGTTTTTTTTCTCTTTTCACCCATTTCTTTTCTGTCTTTCTTTTCATTTTTTTTGAACATTTTCTCTTGTCTTTCCTTAATCTTGTAGGGGTATGTATTTTCAACTTTCCAAAAAAAAATTCTCTTTTTTTTTCTTTTCTGTCTCTAGAAGTCGTCTTTGAATTCTTGATTTTGAGACTTTGCGTCTTTCACTTTTGACAATTTTAAACTTGAATCTTCATCTTATCATTTGCATATTTTTGTGCGCTTAAGAAGGATGGGCCAAGAGAGGGATAGTGCATGTAAGCACTCAGAAGGGTAACGAATAAGATGTGGTTGTTAAAAAAGAGGTTTTAGGCTCAAAGTGGAAAAAACTAGGGATTAATATTATTTGGTAGGCTTTGAAAGAAACAAACGGGTCAAAGAAGGCCTACGATCCTTTCTCAAATCAAATATTACTCAGGATTTCGCCTCAACAAACATTCGGACCAAGTTCTAGATCGATAATGCGATGCGATTGAATTTTAATCTAACGCTCACCACACAATGCACTTGACACTATGAAGTTGATTTTATTTTTATCTTGAATATGTGCAAGAGAATTTTCAAATATCACAAAAATATAATAAGAGGTACCAAAAGAATCTATGGTTTACCCCAAAATTAATTTTCTTTTTAACAAATATTTTACGTGTTCCTAACTCTAATGGTCTCAATTCAGTCAAAGATATGACTTTGAAATATGTACAAAAATAATTTTTGAAAAAATGAATACCGAACCCAAGGAGGGTTGCCTACATATCTCAAATGGATGAGAATCAGGTACGCGTAGTTCGTAAAAATATAGTATAAAATATGAACACAATTTGAACTCTTTTTTTTCTTTTTTTTAATTTTGAACTTTTTTTTTCTTATTTTGAAAATTGGAAAAGGAGCACCGAACCCTAAGAGGGTTGCCGACGTATCTCACTAAAATGAGAATCAGGTACGCATAGTTCGTCCAGATATAATATAAAATGCATATTCTAAAAATAAGTAAATAAATAAATTTGTTGAAAGAAAAATAACATAAATAAAAAGAAATTAATGAGTTATATCAAAAGACAAACTATTTAATGAATAAAAAATGTCAAACAAAATATTTTCTTTTCTTTTTTACAAAAGTAAGATTAACAAAATCAAAGACATTTATTGAATGTATAATTACATACAAAATTAAAATATACACAAACTCAGAGTATTATCTTACAAGTCGAACATTTAAGTACTATCTTGGTAGAATTTTTGAGAACTTCTCAAAAATGAGTCCTCAAAAATTTTATCCCAGTTTCAACCTCAACAATTTTATTTGAATTATTCTCTTCTTTTTTTTTTTGTAAAAAATGCAAAATAAACAAAGTGAAAGACATTTATTGAATAAATAATCAAAATTAAACTATATACAAAATATATAAAAAAAAATTCAGCTATTATAAAAAAAAAGTTCTCGTTTTTATTACAATGTACAGAAAAATTAACGGGGAATATGACCGAGCCATTATGGCGCCTACGTATACCGTTCAAATGGAAATCAGGTCAAACATCGTTCAAATAGATATAGTATAAAATACCTATTTTGAAAAAATTAAAGTATGTTTTGAAAGAAAAATAACATGAATGAAAAAATTAA
>JBCEWC010010793.1:0-17318 GCA_038996855.1 Solanum aculeatissimum
ATGAAAAAGTAGTCACCGGAAAGATGGCACGATGCTACACAAATCGAATATGAGAAAGTAGTCACCGAAAAGATGGATGGTGCTACATAAATTAGATATGAGAAAATAACCACCAGAAAGATACACGATGACCTAATTTTTAATTTTTGTTTTTGCTAACATAATTATTGGCCAGACGGGCGGCATATATGGGTCATAGCCGCCCGCCGGCAGCGGAAGCTTTTTGATTTTCTATCAGGACCGTAGAAACTTTGATACCATGTGAGAAATATAGGAGAAAATATTATTGAATTGTGTATTTACATTATTACATAATGACCCAATTTATAGATACTACAATACAATTCAATTCCAACCAAGAAACAACATACCATTCCTATTCCTATTGTAAATAGGTCTATATACTCCTATTCCTATTCTAACAGATTAGTTGAATGAAATTTAAGAGAGAAGAGTAACATCTGGCGTTACTTCTGGGATGATTTTATTACGCCTAGTGCTGGTGGCTGATTTTTTCCTTCCAGCATTCCGAGGTTGGTCCAGTTATATTCCTTCAAAGTGAGCTATCCCATTTGTTCCCGGTGTAACAATGCTGCCCTTGTTTCCTTGCACGTGTCATCATCTCATATGGCCACACGTCCTGTCTGTTTTTATCCTATACAGGTTGTATCTTTGTGCTTTTCCTTAGTTAAAGCCCCTTTCATGCTAGGGAGCAGAGAAGGCTCTTTAAGATTTCTTCATGTTCTGGTTTCTTTTCCTAATGTTTCTGCAAGGTCAGGGTGTAAGATAGTATTGTTATTATCAAAGTCATTTCAGTAAATTGAAGTAAAGAAAATGTAATTGGTCGTTCCTCCATCTCCCCCAGGTTTTGGGGAACAACTACCATAGGAAAGGTTATAATTTTTTTCTTTTGGACACAATAGCCCTATGCGTGGTGGTAAAATGCAGAGACACTCTTCTGACTTAGAAATTCTTTGACATAATTATTAAGGAATAAAGAGAATCTTGTAAACATCCTAAAGTATCTCTGATTGACAAGAAAAAGGGAAGCAGTGTGCCAAAGGTTGGATGGGACCAATCTTTATTCCTTTTTTCATGTTAGCCAATTATGTTCTAGAATATGCCAAGCTAATTATTAGAGTTCAAATCAAGGAGGATACTGAACCATTGTGGTGAAATATGTCCTTTTAAACTCAAAAGTGTCTTAGAAATGCTAGCTAACGCTCATAGATATCACTAGAGGGAACCTGGCAGTATTCTGGGGCACTTTTTGACTTTTCTCTCTTTAAGAAGTCAAAAGGGATAGAGTTACTTGGTACATATTGCTAGTGGGAGGTGGGGGCTACTCCGTTGAATTAGTCGAGGTGCATGCAACCTGACCCTGGCACCACTTATCTAAAAGATAAAAGTTAAAAGGTAACATCGGAAACATTCTGTATAATGTTCTTAATGGTTATGTCATACTTGATACTTAGAAGAGTCATTAAGAGTATTTTGTATAATATTATAATCAAAACAGTATGCTATTATTAAAACTCATCAAATAACTAAGTATATTGTATTCTTAATGATTATGCCTTCATGATTAAGAATCCAGAGAATATGAAACTTTCTCGAGTTCATCAGCTCAAATTCCTACCTGAAGATCCTCTTGTTTGTTATCAATCACTAATTCAACAAAAGTTTTTCTCCTCTTGTTTGTTATCAACCACTAATTCTACAAAAGTTTTTCTCTTTTCTTTTATAGTGCCTTCATTATTAAGAAACCTAACTAACTTTTGCTCACTGGAAAGCAGTCTCACACCTTCCCCCTGCAATCTTTGTTTTCCTTTTATTAAAATGATTTTACTATTCTTATCAATTTCTGGCGGCTGTTTCAACGGCACTGGATCTTCCATCCCTTTCTGTGTTTTGCCTTTGTTGTTCTCTCAGTCTTTTCACTCTTGATCAGTAGAGCATCCTATGCATCTTATTAATTTTCTAGTGCTGATGTCATCTATCCTTGTCAGCTAACATGTCAAATCAACTCTATTCTTTTTCTAGTCATTAATTGATGTTAGCTAAGGAAAGTTACCATTCAGAAAAAAAAAATTGATGTTAGCTAACTTGTCAAAATTAGCCGTCTTAAGTCAGTTAACATATAGGCCAATTTTTCCCGGTCAATACCATGTTACCTGCAATGGTTGAGCTAACTGGTATAGATAGAATCATGTTTGTGTTTGTCATTAATCTAGTTAAGCTGATTATATGCATGACTTAAAACTCAGTCAAATATGACTGATTCACGGTGATGTCATGGTCACATCAGCCTCCATTTCAACTCCACAGCATTCCTTGCAAAAATCTGAGTCATGTAGCCTTTTGAATCGTCGAAATCGGAGTTGTATATCAAAAATTACGACTTGGTGATGTTTTGGGGAAGGCTGGTCAGCCTTTTATAGCTGGCCACTGCCTCACCAAAAGGCCTCCACGAACGTAGCCAGCCAGGTGCGAACGCAGAGCTTGGCAAGTGCCAGGCCTCCGCAAACGCGGCCATGGCGCCGCAACGCGTGCCTTTGGCATGCTAGGCCGGCGGGCATGCGCCATGCCCTCCCCGAATGCGGAGGGTTGGCTGTTCTGGTGTTGCACCAACAATTGCAAAAACTTACCCGGGGCATTCCTGGGCGTCCGATGTCCGTTTGACACACAAGAATAGTGCAACCACATGGATTTTGACGTTCCGAATCCAACGGTGCGATCGGAATTCCCAACAGAGCACCCTACAGAAAAATGAGGGTCCCATTTCTTTCCGGCTAATTTTTGTTAAAAGAACTGAGGTTGTTAAAACGCAACCGGAAGCCCCCGCCAACCGACGAAGGGTCGTTTTAGGCTATTTTCGACGTTCTTGAGATGACTACGCCATCAGATTTCCATTCCAAGCACGTTAAGCTAGGTTTTTACAGAAAAACACTTTTTAGCTTCCGGTTGAACTCATTTTGCAACTTTTGACTCAAATTCATACTGGGACCCTCCACCCTCATACCAGCCACCCTCCTAGCCTAAATCTGCCGTTCTGGAACTGATGAAACAGTCAGAATCCCATTCCGAGGCCGTTAGCTGGGTTTTTATCAGAAATCTCTTTTTTTGCAGTTATAACTTCTCATTAACTCGCACATTCACATAATTCACAACCAATACAACCCATAACCATATCAACAGTCCCAATAAGCAATAAAAGGTCCGAAGTTACCATGCATAAGCTCAAATTAGCAGAATAACCACAGAAATACAGAAATGACCCAGAGGGCTATTACAATAACAAACATCAGCAAGTTCATGATCCAAGAAAATAGAAGAGAAGATAAATTGAAGTCAAGAAGAAACTCCCTACGAATCTTTATTATCTCATGAAAACATGGAACTTGTGCTTCCTTACTCTCTTTGTTCCTCCAATAGCTTCATCAGTCCCAGTGTCTACCCTCGCAAATATATACCTCATTCACCCCTAATAACCCTAATTCTAAGAATTATTGCATTCAGGTCACATCGTTGTAGTGGGCAAAACTCAAGTACTACGATGGTCGGGGCTGTTTAATGCGTCTGACAAGTGCTGAAGGAGTGTTGCATTTCTTTTGCTTGAATCTTGTCTGTGTCCTCTTTAACTCCGTTGCATATTTATCATCAAAACAACACAAGTATGTGAGGAATTGCATCATATAACAATTTAAACCCAACAATTCAAAACATGAGAAGAGGCATAAATACAAATAAAATTGTGGTTTATCAACAAGGAACTCAAATTATATTATTATTTCCCTTCAGTTGAATGTTTAAAATATTATACATTTTGAATTTTAATGTTCCTCTCCTTGGTCAAGCGCTGCCTTTTGAGTGTGCACAGGGTAAAACCCCCGCTCCTATGCAATAGCTCGTAAAACACACAGGAGAGGTAATCCACATTAGACAAGCCTGGTGCAACAAGCTTAGCTCAAACGGCAAACCCCATGCTTTCGTTAGCAAGGAGTTTCGAACTTGAGACCTCCAACATGGAAAGTCCCAAGCCCATACCACTGGCCTGCCCCGAAGGATCTTGGTCAATTTTTTTCATACAAAAATGTGTTGAGTTGGAAATTTATCGTTGTTTATAAGTAGTATTATTCTGCTTCAGCTTTGGCTTGAACATCAGGGTGCTAACACCAACTTTTCTTTTCTTCTTATACCTTATTATGCTAGGTGTCTTTCTGTAAGATCAAGTCCTGCTCTGGTTTAATAAAGTACTTCAAAATGTCCTGACTAGAAAAATTGTGGACAAACATGTTCAGGTAGAATCATTGACTAATCAAGAAGAAGTGGAGTTGCGCAGTAAGATCCAAGCACTAGGACTGGAAGTTACAAAAGTTCCTTCAAAATTAACGCAATATCTTGACGAGGTAGGTTGGTATTTGTTCTGGTTCTTATAGAACTGTGTTTTCATTCTTTACTCTTTGTTTCCCTGATAAATATAATTTATTCATTTGCAAATGGTATATTAGACGGAGATTGCAAAGCAGATGGATAAATTATCAGAAAAGCTGGATGAAGTGGATCGGAAGATATCCTCCGCTGTCGCTGCAGATCCACAAGTTGGGTCTCTCTTAAGCAGTACTGCTGATCTTTGGATGCCAATTATTACAGCTCGTTCCGAGGAAAGGCGTAACCTTATTGTGTCAGTTGAAGATAATCATGAAGTGGAAGGCAAAGATTCTCAGTAGCTTTTAGTTAAAATTATCGTCATATGTTGATTTTGATTCTTTAATAAACGGTAAGCACATCCCTTCCATCATCATTTACAAAGCATGGCCAGAGGGTGCATGTAGGTATCAAGTTGAAATCACATTTACATCTTCTGGTGATAAAGATGATAACTTCATTTTGTTGGAGATGTTCTCTAAGTCATTTCTAGTATCTTGAAAAGGCGGACTTGGTGATACTTAGAACATATTTCTGTAAGAATAATTTGAGACCTTCCTCTATGGTGTAAAATAGCTGAGCAGATACAAATATATGATACGTTTAAACAGTTAATGAACAGTGCATTCAACATTATGCTGTCGCTTATGTTTAGTATCTACTGGATAGTGTCCCGGAAGTTGCCCTCACACCTACTAGGAAGGGTAGTGAAGAGGGTTGTCAGTACGAAGAACAAAAAGAGTTGTTCTTTGTTTTCCGAGAAACGTAAATGAAAACTCAGACTGCAGTTGGGTTCCAAAGCCTAAAGAGGTCATTTGGATTGTCAACAGGACATGGGTGGAGTACATAACCACTCAACTCGATTACAAAAAAAAAACAAAAAAAAAACACACACACACTCGATTACAGTGTGAAATTAGTGATTGAATGTGCATTGTATTGAAGACATTGTTTGTGAGTAGATGATTTGATGGTACTGGATGAATATTTATTTATGGATAACTGCGGGATAGTGTTATGGTTTAGTTGTTTCTCAAAAAGGCCCGTACTCATGCAACTGTGTTTACATCAAAATTGAAACATAGGACTGGATAGGTAAAATGAGAGCATTAAGGGTAATTGGGGGGTGGGGGTGGGGAAAGAGAAGTGAATTTGAGTTTTAGGATTTCCATAAATTTGCTAAATAGATCTCAAAGAGATGTAAAAAAAAATGGTGTGTTTCTTTTTGGAGCTAATTTGTCAGTTTGGGTAAATATCCCATTCTGCTTATCGGTGATTTACACAAAAAATAGGCTAATGTCGTGTCACCATTTCGATTTTACCAAGCGTTTTGATAATTGCATAGAAATGGTCGTTTTTCGTTTAATGAAATATAGGATTAAAATGCTCTTCTACCTCTCATTGCATTTTCCCGCTTAAAACTCAGGCAAACGAGTTGCCTTGAAATCCTATGAATTGTCAAGATTTACTTATAGTTGTTTGTAACGTGTTGTTGAATTTTTCTTGAATTTCTATCGGATTGGTAAGCTTTATCTGAATTATTCATCGTTCACAAGTCCGATTGAATTGTCATTATAACTGCTTACAATGTATGTTGTTGAACTACTTTGAAGACCTACTTGATTGTCAAGATTCACTTGATGCGTTGTTAAGTTGCTTTCGAATCCTATCAGATTGTCTAGACTGACTTGTTATTGTTTACAATTTATGTTGTTGAAGTACCTTGGAGTCCTACCAGATTAAAGAGACTTGGTGCTTGAATTTGAACAATTTTGGCCTATAAGGAAGCTTACAATTGTAAACAATCGTAAGTTTGTAGATCACACAAAGTCAAATCAATCCAGCGTACGCCCTCAAAGAAAAAGGCTGGAGTGAAGGCATCCTGGAGAAAGGAGGAGAAGACATTACAACAAGATTGGAAGCCAATGAATGTGGACAAAAAGACTAGGGGAGACAATATGTTGGGAAATTTAAGTACACGGATGAGCATCATACGAATCTAAGTATTACAGGAATATTAGTTGACATTATTAATAGCAGAACCACTTGTTCCTTTATCATTGATCTCAGTAGGTTAGGTCACATTTGGAGCTTTTCTATTGGCCAGGGCCTCACCATTAGAAGCTAGAAATAGTTTACTCTAGACATTGTAAAGACATTCTGAATTCTAGCAATTCAAAATAGCTCTTTATTTTCTTGGACATTAAGCTTCCTTTTGTTTTCCTCTACCTTATCACTTCTTTATTAGATCAACTTCAACACACTTTCAGAGCTCTGGAAAACCTCTCGAAGTTGTTCACATACGCTAGGAGACATTCGAATTCATATTCTCATTCCGTATCTTGCTTTGTTTATTAAAGCTTATTACTTGCGATAATCAGATCCACACTCATTGTTTTTTTATATTGCCATATATTAGTTAATCGATATCCAAACCGCGGATAAAGGTGTTCAATTGGAGATCTAAAACATCAGCAGTCAATACATAATTGGCTCTGAATATCTTTATATTTGAAGAAACATTCAGAAAGTAAAGTGGAATTAAATGATAAATAATCAGGCTTCAATGGAAAAATAAAATGGAGACCTGATAACGCATCTTCACAGATCAAGAACTATAAATGAACTAGATAAAGTTATCGAGTCAAAGAATAGATTGGCAAAAATCGCTAGATTGGATCTGTCACACCTTAAGAATGAAGTTTGAACCTCTTATTCGGAAACTAAAAAAGGACTTCGAAAATTTTGATGAGAACAGATAGTGGTTGTATCCTGGTATGCTCTAATGAAGTATTATGCCATTTAAGCTAATCAGAAACCCGCAAATATCTCAACATTTTTAGAAATAATTAGCAACTTTGAGTCTGTTTAAGCAAAGCCAATAAACAACTTAGTATTAATCGCACATTTGATAACATAAAGGAAAGCATGGGGTGCAACCTAAAGATGGCTTTGTCTAACTAGTGAGCAAAGTGCAAACAAACTACAATGCATGCTCTGGTTTTATTTTGACGGTGGCACATTAGTTATTAGACGTATAAGCCACATTACAATAGATCCTATGATCCAACAGACCACACAAAAGATCAAGACACCAGCCAAAATGGTGGCTAATTGTGGACTTGATGCATCCATACTTTTCTTGGATCCTCCCGAAGGATTGGTGATTGATGTTGCTATAGGTAGTAATCTCTGCCTTAGATGTACACTCAAAACATGGTTGAATCTGAAATTCAAAACAGAGAACAAAGAACTTACAACAATCTTTGATAACATCACATCAAAGTATAATGAAAAAGATATCACAAATCATCCACGTTAAGGAGACATCAGTTGTTGTCTGACCTCGACCTTAATAAGTCTTTACTTTGTTTATTTTTAGGGGGCTCCTTATATCTATCATACAAGAAAGTTAGGCTACATGAATCGTGTACAAATTTAGATATTATATACTGAAAAAAGGGTTTCCATATCTGAACATCTTATCTAACCATAAAAACTGGAGACGATTGTTCTCCGCACTCTAGTCCTTGGTAGTGAAAACAACTAGAGACCTTATAAACTAAGCTTCTCCAGAAGTCGTACAATATTATTAGTTCAATCACCTATAATAATAGTTTATATTTTGTGCAAGCGTGGGTTTTTCCCCCTATGTTTGATTTGTCAAAATGTTTGGAGAATATTTTCTCCACGAAAATAAGTTTCTTAAAAATAAGAAAAGTGACTTCCTTGATGAAAGTAGGGAAAAAAGTTCCATTTCAAGTTTATTGTCTTCTTCTTACCAACCCATCCCCAAACCCCTACTCTTGACCATCCCCCGAACCCCAAACTTCCATTTCATTCCACATCCGAAATATTTTGCTAGATAATATATATAAATATGTTAGGATCAAATGCTTATCATCGTGCCTAAAGCTATAACTGATAAAAAAGACAAACTTTATTTCTTAACTAAAGCCACCAAGCATGTGATTTCATCATGACTCAGACCCGGGCCACCCCAGCCCCTCGTTGGACTTGCCATAGGCAAGATATTGACATTACCCAATAATTCCCCTCCTAACACCTGTCTCATGCAATATGTTCAAGAATCGAACTCGTGACTTTGGCTCTAATATCACTAGTTAGGATAAAGTGCTTACCATCATGCCAAAAACTATAGCTGATAACAAAGGCACAACTTTATTTCTTAACTAATTCCACCAAGCAAGCACTATTTTCAATCATGACTCAGACATAAACCAACCCAACCCATCTTGGGCCTTGTCGTAGGTTGGATTTTTGTCATAACCCAAGCCTAGGACCTAGTTGTAAAACAGCGAATGAGGGACTCGAAGGCACCTCACTCAAGTCTCTTAGCATTTATCAAGCATTTATAGGTATTTAACAATGGTAAAAGATAAAATTTTTAAAGTTTGGAATGGGACTAAGGAAAACATTCAATCATTAAAATCATGAAAGGAAACAACTTAAAATTTAAATCATATCGTCAAAACATACCATCTACATGAAAGACTTAGTGGGGGCTAAGTGATGTCGCCCAAATTACACCTCTTTTTTGAAGGTTTAAGCGGTCTCTATCAAGATATATAAGCTAACCAAGGTTAGGTTCGATCCCACAGGGTATATGGTAGACTCAGAGTAATTTCAAGCAAATCGAGTGAATTAACCTACTTATCTCCCGAAAAGGGATTTTTGTAATTGCAGTAAATAAATCTAAGCTGGAAGTTCCTGTTGTGATATCAGTAGAAGAAGTAACTAGGGTATTGTATTCCTTATGATTCCCTAACTTGGTATATCCAAATAATTGTAACCTTTATCAGTGTGTAACATGCAGAACAATAAGTTAAGTTCACCAAACCCTTCGATCCAGGTGAGAGGAGAATTTTACTATGCGATTTAATCCATCCCCACAGTGTGACATTACTAACCCTTACCTATTGTTCCAGTACAACCTCCCCTCGATCCAGTTTGGTTGATTAGACGAGAAAAGGACTTCGAATCCTGTTAATTATTCCCTTTTTCCATTCCTTACCAGTTTAATCCAGGCGATAAGAATAAGAGTAGGTTCTAACATTGGTGATCCGTTAAAAAATATTCATAGCAAAGAAAATAATTAATACATGCTTGCACACTTTCCAATGATTACAGATTATCCAAATTTTACCTTGTTAGTTCGTCATGGTTCCCACAACCCTAGTTGTGGATTTAGCTATGCATGATCATTGTAGATGAAGAAATCATATTAAGGAATAATATAATTAATCACTTACAATGATGAAGTTAAAAGCAAGAAATCCCAATCTTCAAAAAAATCACAATTCACAAAACTAAGAGTTTTCCAAGTGTTTCTCTACTACTTTTTTTATCTGGTACATCCTCTCTCCTAAAAATACCTAAAATCCTATTTATAATAATAAAAATCAAATCCAAAATGAAATAGAAAAACTGAATCGGCAGGGCATTATGACTAGGGTTACGGGTCGTACAATATTCCATGGCCCGTACCATTGCTTAAGAGTTTTCATCCTTAAAAACTAGCCATCACTTCCACGAGACCTTTCTATGGGTCGTATTCATACTTACGACCCGTGAAGGGTTTCTTCTGAGCACGTTTATGAAACTTCTCCAATTCTGATCCTTAGGGCACGAAACTTAATCCACAACTTGCATCAACTTCTACGGTTTGTTTGCACATCTGTGGTTTCAACATCTAAAAATAGGCCCTTCACTGGATCTCAACCACGAAACCACTCTATGGCTCATGGAAGTATCACGACCCATAGAGTGTCTCCTATATCCTCAAAAAGCTGCAATTCTGTAGACTTTGCCCAAAATCAAGCCAACTTCTACAATCTTGCAAAATAAACATAAAAACACATCAAACTCACTAACATTGCTTTGAGAACACACAAAATTCCAAGTTTTAAGCATCAAAAGTGTTGTGTTTTGGCAGCACATCAACACCCTCAACTTAAAATTGTTGCTTGTACTCAAGCGACGGACTCAATCTACATAAGCAATATAGCAACACACAAACCTCAACCAAATGGCATACATCATCTGGAAATCAAGCTCAAATACCTAAACTAAGACATTAGTGCATGTCAAACAATCATCAAACAAACCAATGCAGATCAATAAACATGACAAACTATGACAAGCAAGGTAACCATAGATAAGCGACAATCACTGAAATAGTCTAGAATCAATAGTGTAATGCAATTACCCTTACCAAAAAGAAGTCCCATATCCCACTCACGATAGTATTTTCAAATTAAATGCTTGGGACTGAACAAAACCACTAACTCTCGCGACATATATTCAAACACGGTGCTTAATACCATATGCTTTCCCCTATTCTCATCACTATGACCTTCGACTATTTGGACTAGGATCACTATAGGACTTTCGTGACTTGTAACGTAGGCTTAGGGGGCTTTGGTATGATGTTTTGGGAACATAGTGACTAATTGCCCTCATTGACACTGTGCTATTCTACACTTTTTCCCTACCAACAATGTCATTTTTCATTCATTCTCCCTTTCTCCTATTTCAACCTTTTTCTGGGTGCCTTACTCTCATTTTTAGCTCATTGCCTTTTATTTTTCACATGCTTTTTCTTTTTAGCTCATCGTTTAGGCATCTATTTATTTTTCTTGCATCCACAACACATTTTTCTCCCTTTTTCATGTATCACTAGCTCCCACCCTATTTATTGTGATTTTTCTTACACCGGCCACCCTCAACGTATACTTTTGGCCTGAGTTGAGGTGCATAATATTCAACCTATGAACCAACGTCACTTTTGGTAGCCATCCTCAACTTAAGCTTTTTGCCTCAGGCAAGGTACACAATGTTCAAGGAAGGACTAGGGCCAATTTCAGAATTTCACGTTCAACAAGGCTTGGTTACTTAGGTGTTTACAAAGAAAAGGGTACACTTTAAGCTCAAACATTCGGATCAAGGGATATACAATACATTTGGTTGGTTATTTAGGCTAAGTGGACTAATATGAACAATGGCCTAAGATCCTTTCCTCACCAACTAATCTACAGTCTCAGTCAAAGTAACAGGGCAAGTTCTGAATTGAAACACAATATAAGAATTACGCAAGTACGCTCACACACTCTTGGCACTGATTACACTATCAATACAAACACTGAGATCATGCTTTTCATCAAAATTTAACCTCACTTATCAGAACAAACATTGTCATCTATCAATGTCATATGGTTGTTATCAAAACTACCTAAAACAAAAATTTGATGGGTATCCTTTTTAACAAAAATTAACATATGCCACAAAAGTACTACATTCTACTAATACTACTTATACATCCTAAATATATCGGTTCAATAGAAAATGAATGTCCTTGGGGAAAGAACACAGGGAATAAAATCCCTCGGACTAAAAAATTGGGGTAGTTATAGGTCTTGGCTACTTAAACTTCACTGAGGCCTGTAACTACCCATACCCCATCGAAAAAAATTTGCATTGTCCTTAATGCATAAAATATAACTATATCAAAACATAAGGGTCAAAAAACATACCTAGGCCCCTAAGCACCAATCTCTGACTATATCTGACCACCCTTAACCTGCCTGGTGGTCTCTTCAACAGTCAAAGCATGTCTAAAGGGTCCAACACCCCTCATCCTCTCAAGCTCACAAGCCTGCTGCCTGTCGAGCCTACTCATCAGCAATGGAGTCCCGCCTAGCAGCCTCGAACTGTTGCATCTATATCAACTTTGCCTCCCACATCATGGCATCTAGATCATCAATCATAGAAAAGGGCCTCTTTCCAGAGGTGTAGAGTGGTAACTCCTCGATAGAAAAAAGATCAATGAATGCCTCGATAGTAGTGTCAAACATCGAGGATAATATTGGTGCTGTTGCTGTTGATCTCATCTTAGCCCAAAGTTGTTGGATATCCATCTGCTTTACATTCAAAGCAGGAGGTTGTGCTGAAGTGCGACTCTTCTTTACTCTCCACTTAAACACATCTATGCATCCATGTACCGGTATCAGTCTCTCCTCAATGGTGGCTGCAAAGTATGTCCTCATACGCTCCTCAGCATCTGCAATGGCCTGGGAAACCCAAGGTCTGATTTTTTATAGTAACTGAGCTAGCTGGGTCTTAGCTTGAACCAATCTCTGCTCCATGGTCTGAATAGATGCCACAAACACATATACCATACCCATGGGAGATACAGGCACTGCCTATGGAGCAGAAGTGGTAGTAGTGGTAGGATTCCCCTCTCTATCAACCTTAGTTTGTGGGGTCTCCTTAGTAGTGGGAGAAATAGTGGTGGAGCGACAAATATCTTTCGCATACAAACTGGAGGCTGTGGTGCTCGCCAAAGTGCCACCGGATTCTCATCAGCCTTGATTAGGCTGGCATCCAGTGTCCTATGAACCTTGATCAGAGTATCCACCTGATGTATACTACCCACCCTCATCGCTAAGCACATTCTGTAAATCAGAAAAGGAAATGGGATAGAGGTTGATCTCTTCAGGGCCGCCTCATAAATATACTCTACTATCAATCTAGCCCAGCCTATGTCATAGCCAACTAAGATGCTGACAAGCAATACTGCGCGATCCAGTGTAAGTGTATTCTCAGCATGTGTCAGCCAGATCCGTGAATGCACTACAACCCACCAAAACTTCTCGATGAAGCTGGTGAAGCCTTAACGATCGTCGATGGTGTGGAAACCTAGTCAAGGTCCTGGCCCTGCTCAACAATATAGTCAGTAATCCATATCATCAACGGATGGTGGCCTCAGATATATCAATGAAGACTCCCCTCACCATCGTCTATGAAATCTATGCTGCGTTAGGTATCCCATCCCTTTCGGGGTCGAGTGAACAATTATGGCAGCATATGACATGTAGAACTCTCTAACCATCATCAGGGAGTACCTCCCTGATGGAGCTATCGACCACTCCAACCTATAATGGGCCATGGTATCTCAAAGCCCTGGGATGCTGTCAAGCCCCATAGTAATAAGTCGGGGCTCCTAAAAAATGCTTGTCGACCCTACTCATCATGTTGTATATCAGTCGGTACACCCTCTACATTCCCCGCACACATCATCTATTAGTCAAAGCATCAGGGGATGATGGTGCTGTCAGGGGTGGACTCTGTAATATTAGACTTTGACTCCTCTCCTGGACTGGAGCCATCTCTCTCTCCCACTTTGGACCTTGACCCCTCTCCGATGGAGGTCATCTAGATGGAAATGCTCTGTCTATCACCTCCCTTGTCAGACTGGGGAGGCTGAGGAACTATAGCCAATGTATGGGCCAGTGCTATGTGCCTAGTTTCTACTCGAGTCTGTCATGGCTCGACGTCCTCATCTGGATGGATGCCAAGCTCTTTTACTGAGCCACTAGCCTCAAACTCAGTGGGCTCATCTCATATCCGGTCCGCATAGCCCGTATCTCATCATATCTGGGTTTTGGAGCTATCATTCTTGAAAGCACTCATCATACAAATCTATTAACACCACGAGTATAGGAATGAAAGACAAGAATATATCATAAATAGTGTCAGCAGTACCTACGAAGACTTGTCTATGACCCGTAAGGAAATCTACGAGCCATAGAAGGCCTTCATAAGTGGTAGGGTATGTAAACTAAGTTACTAGAACTGCACCTACGAGACCAAGTATGACTCGTAGAACAAACTATGGGTCGTAGACTGAGTCATAGATGTGGTTCAAGACTTAACACTTTGCAGGCGTCACCCTACGAAATCTGTTTACAGGCTGTAGACTAAACTATGACCCGTAAAAGGTTTCGTCTGATGGAATCTCAAAAACCCCCAGGCTAAACCCCCTAGGCTACTGGTTTCACTCACGAGGGGCAATTATATCTTGTGGATTAGTCCATGGGTCGTAGAAGACCCTCGTGATGTAAAAATTCCAGCCGCTTGGGTTTTCTAAGTTCATCAAATGGGATCATCAACAAACCACAACAATTATACTCAACACCGAAGCGATAATCTCATGCACTCAAATAATTCTAATCAAGTTCCCTAGTACCCCTAATGTATGAATATTAAACTACCCCGACAATTATCAATTTTGCATATTCAGACCCATTCCAACCACCAATTGACAATTTAAAGGTCTTGCTATCATTCACACACGCATAATCACATGCCATTTTCCAAATAAATAGTTCAAGTACAATTTCGATGACATGTGCCTATGCGATTTCATGCAAGTCATATAGAACACGAAATGGCTGATCTAAGAATAATTTTTGGCATTACATGGTACAATTCAACGATGACTATTTAATTAAATTCAACCAAATAGTATTATACACACCGACAACACCTATTTTAAGCATAAAAAAACTTGGAACACCAATTCTAACAATAATCTTAACCAATTAAGCAATTTTTGATTTAAATTTAGAAATCAAATTTGACAACAAACCAGAATATGTTCACAAATTTGAGAAGTTGGAAGAGGAGACTGAAACAAGTGAAAACCTAGGGGCCGGAGACTCACCAAAAGTTGGCCAAAAATTATGGTTATTGGTCAAAGTGTGGTTGGAATCGCGGGTAGGGTACGTTTGGGAAATTTAGTAAGAATGAGGGGTAAATGTTGACTGGGTCGGGTAAATATTTGGCCCAGGCCCTACGAAACCCCGACTATGAGCCGTAGAAGATTCTACGGGCCGTAGAAGATTTTACAGTCCGTAGATCTTGGTCTCGTAGTTGCCAAAGCCCTAATTTGGGAAATTAGCTTCACACACTCGGCTATGGGTGCTATGTGGACATACGGCTCGTAGAAGCCCCAACACTTAGCAAATTTCAAAATTCTTACTTAGGGTCCACGAGCCCCACTCATAGCTTGTAGAGTTTTCTATAGGCCATAAAGTTGGCTCGTGGACTGCAGTGCACAACTATTTGTTTAATGGAAGTGTTCTACGAGTTTGTGTACGAGTCGTGGTGTGAACCACGGGTTATGAGTGAGAGGCTATGGCGATGTTTTAGGAATTGTTTCACTTCATTGTCCCTTATGTCATTCTATGAACCATTTTGTAAGATTTCCTGATTTGATGGTGCTTTTGTAACTCTTTCACAATATGCCTTCACGAAGAGCCCCTTTCCCTAGACAGGCCCCAGTTAATGAGGAGCACTCCCTCAAGAGCCTATGGGAGAGCAAGTGACTCATGCTGAATTCTGAAATTTTGTTTTTATGTTGGCTCAAGTGGTGACCAACCAGGCCCAGCAGGCTAATCCTACTCTTGGTCACACCACAACCTCTAGGGTGAGAGACTTCACTCGAATGAATCCTCTGGAGTTCTTTTATTCAAAAGTTTATGAGGATGCCCAAGACTTTATTGATGAGATCACTAAAGTGTTGACCGTCATGGGTGTGAGTTCTAAGAAAAAAGTTGAATTGGTTGCTTATCAGTTGAAAGATGTGGCTCAGGTGTGGTATAATTAGTGGTTGGTTGAGAGGGTTGCTAATGTTAAGGTTGATTGGGAAGATTTCAAGTTTTCTTTTCTGGATCGTTTCTTCCCTCTTGAACTTATGGAGGTCAAGATGACTGAATTCATCAATCTCAAACAAAATGGCATGACTGTGAGGGACTATTCCCTCAAGTTCAAAAAACTTTCAAAGTATGTTCCTATGCTAGTGGCACACCCGTGCAAGGATGCACACATTTATTTTTGGGGTCTTTGATTTGGTGGTGAAGGAATGTTGCACTACTATACTTATTTTTGATATGGACATTTCCAGGCTTATGACTTATGCTAAAAAAATTGAGGGAGAAAAGCTCAAGGAGATGAGAGTGAATGATTCTAAGAGGGCCCGGTATGATGGTGGGTTCTCTAACTCTAGGAGCGGTGGTGGAAATGGTCGCTTTCAACAGGGATAAGGCTCGAATGCAAGGTTTTCCAATGCTAAAGTGCCTCTTCCAAAGGCACAAGTTGGGGGTGGACCATTTCCTCCTCGATGTGGCTAATGTGGGAAAGTTCATTCCGGAAAGTGCTTGTGGGGATCAAGTGTGTTGATATGGGACACAGAGTTTCTAATAGTCCTAAGGTTGCCAAAAAGGGTCAAGCCCAAGGAGCTCTGGGTGGTCAGGTCCAACAAGGGGTTTCTCCGAGAGATGCTCCCAAAAACAACAGGTTCTATGCGTTGCATGCACGTTAGGAAGTTGAGGAGAATCTGGATGTTGTGACTGGTATATTAAAAGTCTTTGATTTTGATGTTTATGCTTTGCTTGATCTAGATGCAAATTTATCTTTTGTGACTTCTCTATTAGTTGTTATGTTTGGTTTGAGTCTTGAAACCTTGAGAGAGCCCTCCTTAGTTTATACTCCTGTAGGTGAGTCAATTATTTTCTAGAGAGTCTATCAGGGTTGTCCTATTTTAGTCTTGCATAAAGTCCTTCCTGATGATCTTGTAGAGCTTAAGATGTTTGACTTCAATATTATTCTTGGGATAGACTAGTTATATGCATCATATGCCTCGGTTGATTATAGGACTTGAAAAGTTAGATATGTGGAGTTTGAGTCACCTACTCTTGAGTAAGTTTCGATGGTTAATGAGTTTCTTGATGTGTTTCCCGAAGATTTACCCGATATTCCTCCTGATAGGGAAGTGGATTTTGGTATAGATCTCCTTCCGAATACTCAAACTATTTCCATTCCTCCTTATCTTATGGTCCTGGCTAAGTTAAAAGAGTTGAAGAATCAGTTGAAAGACCTATTGGAGAAAGGCTTTATTAGGCCAAGAATTTCGGTGCTCCTATTTTGTTTGTAAGGAAGAAGGATAGGTCATGTCACGCCCAAAATCCCATTAAGGCGGACTGACACCTGTTGCCGACCAGGCTCGGGAGAACCAACCTGTAATCACA
>JBCEWC010010794.1:0-17318 GCA_038996855.1 Solanum aculeatissimum
GCCAGCTCTCTTCCCCACTTGACGGACCACCAAATGGTCTGTTTGAGGTCTCAAGAAACGTGGGGTGGTCCGTGGGACCTCACTTGGTCTATGGGGTGGGTCCTGACCACCCTGACCTCAATGGACCCCCACATGGACCGCGGACACTCACACGGTCCGTGGTCCTATCCTTGGGCCATTTCAAGGGCCTATTCCCAGCATCTTCCGAATTATGGGCAGTCTCACTATTTTGGCCATAACTTCCTCATACGAACTCCGAATCGAGTAAAACCAGTTGAGTTGTGAAGATAACTCAAAGAGCTGCGACTGATATGTAGTATCCCACACGGTTCAAGCCGTATCAAAAGTTATGTCTCCTCAAAGTATACTTCTCAAACGACCTCTCTAGGCCACCAAATGATCCGTTTTGCATTCGGCCACTTAAACTCAACCCATGGCTACCTAAACTCAACCAAGACCAGTATAACATCATACAAGACCAACCATAAGAAATTTTTAAATTTTTTTGGGTCGTTACATCATCTCCTCCTTGGGAACATTCGTCTTCAAATGAGCTAAGAGTACGGCTTGAGGACACCAATCATAAACAAGACCAAAACTCAAAAGATCATGCATCATATAAAATATCTTTCACAACTAATTTCAAAACATTATTTAAATCATTTTCATGCTCATGAATGCATGTAATGTCATGAAACGTAAGAAACAAAGAATTAGGATATCGCTCCATCATGTCCAACTCCTCTTCCCACATTGCACTCTCCACATCTTGATTCCTCCAAAGTACCTTGACTGAAGCCACCTCCTTATTGTGAAGCCGCTTCACTTGTCTAACCAAAATCTCAATCGGTACCTCTTCATAGATCAAATTTTCTTCAATTGTCACACCCTTCAAAGGTGAAATGGCCTTGGGGTCACCAACCAACTTCCTCAACATAGATACATGGAAAACCAGATGAATAGAGATCATATCCAAAGGCAAGTACACCCTATATGTTACATTGCCAATCCGTTCTACAATCTCATAAGGTCCGACGTACCTTGGGCTCAACTTGCCCTTTTTGCCAAAACGCATTATACCCTTCATGGGGGAAACCTTCACATATACCCAATCACCAACATGAAATTCAATGTCCCTCTTCCTCATATCCGAATAAGACTTTTGACGACTTTGGGCCATCTTCAACCTTTCCCGAATCAACTTCACCTTTTCAATAGCCTCAATAACCAAATCTGGGCCTATCAAGGCCGCCTCACCAATTTCAAACCAACCAACCGGAGACCTACATCTCCTTCCATACAAAGCCTCAAAAGGAGACATACCGATGCTAGCATGAAAACTATTATTGTAAGCACACTCGATGAGAGGTAAGTGGTCATCCCAATTTCCCTTAAACTCCAACACACAAGCTTTCAACATATCCTCCAAGGTTTGAATTGTCCTCGCGGCTTGCCCATCGATTTGAGGATGGAATGCGGTGCTCAACTTGACCTTAGTACCAAGCCCCTTTTGGAAGGACCTCCAAAAATGAAAAGTAAATTGTGTACCACGATCCGATGGGATAGACCTTGGCACATCATACAACCTTACTAACTCCCGAATATATACCTTAGCATACTCTTTTGCACTATAGGTAGTCTTGACTGGTAGAAAGTGAGCCGACTTAGGTATTCTATCAACCACAACCCATATGGAATCAAAATGTCTCCTAGTACGGGGTAACCCAACCACAAAGTCCATGTTTATATCTTCCCACTTCCAAGTAGGAATCTCAATGTCTTGTGTCAAGCCACTGGGCCTTTGACGTTCTACCTTCACTTTTTGGCAATTAGGACATTCCGATGCAAATTTAGCCACATCTGTTTTCATACCATGCCACCAATACAACTCTTTCAAATCTCGGTGCATTTTGGTAGACCCTAGATGAATAAAATATTATGAATTATGAGCCTCTTTCATGATGGTCTCTCTTAAGCCATCGACATCCGGAACACACAAATGATCTTGGTACCAAAGCACACCATCTCCCCCTTGGGAGAAAACCTCAATCTTACCATCGATAACAAACTTCTTCAACTCCACCAAAAAAGATCTAGATCTTGCTTAGCCTTAACATCAACCACCAAAGAAGATTCGGATCCACTTTGCACAAAGATGTTATCATTGTCGGATTTGGTCAACCTCACACCCAACCTAGCCAAATGGTGAACATCCTTTGCTACCTCTTTCTTTTCCTCATCCACATGTGCTACACTCCTCATAGAAAGTCTACTAAGAGCATCCTCCAAAACGTTGGCCTTACCGGGATGATAAAGCACACTCATGTCATAATCATTAAGAAGTTTCAACCATCTCCTTTGCCTCAAATTAAGATCCCTTTGAGTGAACACATATTGAAAGATTCTATGATCAATGAACACATCCACATGGACCCCATACAAATAATAACGACAAATTTTCAAAGCAAACACTACCGTCGCTAATTCAAGATCATGAGTCAGATAATTTTATTCATGCACCTTCAAATGTCGGGAAGCATAGGCTATCACCTTACCATGTTGCATAAGTACACAACCCAAACCAACACGCGATACATCACAATAAACCACAAACACATATAAATCATTTGGCAAAGTCAAAACCAGAGCCGATGTAAGCCAAACTTTCAAAGTTTGGAAGCTTTTCTCACATTCATTAGTACAAACTTAGCTTTATTTTGAATCAATTTGGTCAATGGAGACACTATCGATGAAAATCCCTCCACAAACCTTCTATAATAGCCGACGAAACCAAGGAAACTTCTAATATCCGAAGGAGTCAATGGTCTAGGACAATCCCTTACCGCCTCAATTTTTTTAGGATCAACCTTGATGCCATCACCGGACACCACATGACAAAGGAAGGTAACATTTCCCAACCAAAACTCACACTTGCTAAATTTGGCATAAAATTTCTTTTCTCTCAAGGTTTGGAGAGCCAACCTCAAATATCCCATATGCTCGTGTTCACTACGGGAGTAGATCAAGATATCATCAATAAAGACCAACACAAATTATCAAGAAATGACTTGAACACCCGATTCATGAGATCTATAAATACCGTCGGAGCATTAGTCAACCCAAATGATATCACCACAAATTCGAAATGACCATAACCAGTCCGGAGGGCCATTTGGGAATATCACACTCCCTTACCTTCAATTGATGATAACCTGACCGGAGATCTATTTTGAAAAAGTGAGTAGCCCCTTGAAGTTGATCAAACAAATCATCAATCTTAGGCAACGGGTACCTATTCTTAATGTTCACCTTATTCAATTCCCTATAATCAATACACATCTGGAGAGACCCATCCTTCTTCCTCACAAACAACACCGGAGTACCCCAAGGTGAAATGCTAGGCCTAATATACCCTTTGTCCAACAAATCCTTCAATTGGTCTTTCAACTCCTTTAACTCCATCGGAGCCATACGATACGGGGGAATGGAAATGGATTGAGTATCCGGAAGAAGGTCTGTACCAAAATCCACTTCTTTATCGGGAGGGATCCCGGGAAAATCCTCTGGAAACACATCGGGAAATTCTTTTACCACCAGAACTGATTCAAGTCTAGGGGATTCACCTTTCATATCTCTAACTCGAATAATATGATAGATACACTTTTTCTCAATCATTCTCTAAGACTTAAGGTAGGAAATAAACCTACCCTTAATTATGGAATTGACACCCATCCACTCTAATACCGGTTCATTAGGGACTTCGAACTTGACCCGCCTAGTTCTACAATCAATAGAGCCATATGATTCATGCAACCAATCCATCCCAAGAATGACATAAAAATCATACATTTCAAGTTCTACAAGAACACCGAGGAACACTTTATGCAACACCGACATGGGACAACCCTTATATACTTTCCGAGCCACAATAGAATCACCCACGGGAGTATACACCAAATAGGGTTCCCTCAAGGTCTTGAAACTCACACCAAATTTAATAGCCAACAAAGGAGTAACAAAAGACAAATTTGCACCCAAATCAAGTAAAGCGTAAGCATCAAAATTAAAGATTTTCAACATACCCATGATGACATCCGAAACTTCCTTTACTTTTTGGCGGGCATGGAGAGCATAAATCCAGTTGTTCCTTGGAGCATCTCCAATCGAGGCCTTTGGCGGCCCTTGACCACCAGGAGCCACTGGACTCTTCTTGGCGCCCTTAGGATACACGGACACCTTGTGGTCCAAGCTATCACATCCATAGAAAGCACCTGAAAGCTTCCTACAGTCACCCATATGAAGTTTTCTGCAATGGCCACAAAGAGGAAACAGAGGACCAACCCCAGCCGGTGCCTTAGGAGGAGACACCTTAGTATAAATTCTAATGTTAGAGCCTTGTCTTTGTTGGAAACGGCCAAATCCACCACCCTTGACATTTGGGAACCCACCATCAAGTCGGGCCCTCTTAGCCTCATGCACCCTTATCTCCTTCAACTTCTCACCCTCGATTTGCTCAGCATAAGTCATGAGTCTTGAGATATACATCTCCTTAATAAGCATAGTCGTTCGGCACTCCTTCACAACTAAATCTGATACACCCGAAATGAACTTGTGCATTCTTGCACGGGGATCCGAGACAAACAGAGTAGCATACTTGGAGAGTTTTTTGAACTTAAGGGCATAGTCCCTTACGGTCATAGCACCTTGATGGATATTGATAAACTCAGCCATCTTAGCCTCCCTAAGCTCAAGAGGGAAGAACCAATCAAGAAACGCCACTTTGAATTCCTCCCATCCAACCTTGAAGTCCATCACCCGCTCAAACTCAACCATGGCTACCAAAACTCAACTATGACCAGTATAACATCATACAAGACCAACCATAAGAAGTTTTTGAAAATTTTGGGTCGTTACATTGGCCTAGCAGCCCCCACACCGACCAGCATGCGACTCTTAATGGAAGACCACACAATGAAGAAGCCAGTGGGGATCTTGAATAATGTCCTTGTTAAAGTAGAAAAGTTTATATTCCCTGTGGACTTTGTGATCTTGGACTGTGAAGTCGACTTTGACATCCCAATCATCTTGGGAAGGCCTTTCTTTGCCACTGGGCAGGCCCTAGTAGATACGGAGTTCGACCTTCTCATGTTCAGACTGAACGATGAAGAAGTCGCCTTCAATGTCTATAGATCAATGAAAAGGCCCGATGAGCTTAAGATAGAAGTTTGGGCTGTTGATGAAGTCTGAGTAATCAGACAACCTACGTCGTGCCGCCACGTTAAATCAGGCACTGCTAAGGAGGGAACCCAAGATATTTTTGTAATAATTGTAGTGTAGTGTTAATGTTTAACATTAGATGTTATATTAGGCTAGGTTTTTGTATTTTTAGATGGTGAATTTTTGATAATGGACTGGAATCATATAGGGTAATAGTTTATTTATGCAAGTTTTGTCGGTACCAGACCAAGTCGGCCAAACTTTAGTAGAAAAGAAGCAAAACTGGAGTCCCTGACAGGTTTCATAGGCCGTGCTGCATTGCACGACCCATAGACCATCTCGTGAGAGCCTCCAGGGAGTAAGGACAACAGGAACCTCACTCCACGAGCCAAACCCATGATTCGTATATAGAACTGTGGGTCGTGGACCCCAGGTAAGTACTCAATTTTTTCCTAAGTGTCAAAGGTCATCTACGAGTTGTATCATGAGTCATATCCCATCATACGACTCATATCATGAATTGTGGACAATAAGTAAGGGTTAAAAGGTTGAGGCCTTTCACAAAACTCTGATTCATGAGTCGTTGAGTAATCCACGACCCGTAATCAAGCTTTTGTAAAGACAAAAACCCTCCAGTCAGACCTGACCCGATACACTTTAAATAGGGGTCAAATAATTTTGACCCCTTTTTATTCGAACCCGATATCAGAAAAAACCCTACCCCTATCAATACAACATCAAAATCCGACCACTCTCCATCATTCCACGTCATCTTTGTGGCCAACATTCTAACGACCCCCTCTCCCTAAGTTTCTGAGCCCTATTCTACTTCTTCGTCACTCTCCTTCTAATTTTAATTTAATTTTGTAAGCTTATGATACCTATATTTTACCCTAATTGAATTGTGATTAATTTTCGAGTATTGACTTGGGTTTGGAATGGATTATGGGAGTCAAAGTCGGTAAAATTACCTTATTGTGCTTTCCATGAATTTGAAATATTAGATTTAGGGTAAACTTGATGTCGGACAAGATGGGATGGTCAAATTAGGTGATAGTACGACTACTCGGTCATGTTAATCATGTTGAAAATACATATACATGGCCTAGTGGTCGTACGCATAATGGCGGGTGGTCAAAATGACTTAAATGTATTTTTGATTATTTTGATGGGGTATGGTATGTTAGGGTCTAACACTTTAGGGTAAAATTGTGAATTGATGCTTATATCCTTGTGTGCGTAGGTTTGATAATGGATAAAATTGGTCGGGGCTACTCGTAGAGGAGATTTTAAGGGAAATTGATACACTAGAAAGAGTTACGAGGGTCTTTCACGACTCATGGATCAGTCCACGAGTCATGATTAGCCCTCGTGAAATATTCCAGTGGCAATATCCTCTTGGGGTTTCATCATATGAGACCCTCCATGATTTGTGGACTTATCCATGAGTCTTAGATGGGGTCTCGTATGAGTTGCCAATATCTAACCTAACTCAGGAGTTACTTCCAAGACTCTATCTATGACTCATAGAGAATTTTACGGGTCATGGATAGGTCTTGTGGAAAACAGTCCAGTAGGCCAAACAGGACTATACACTGACTTACAAAACTCTCCATGAGTCATAGATCAGTCCATGACTGGTACGTAGGGTCTCGTGAAACTAGAATTCCTTCTAGTTCATTTCTAAAATTCTCTTGTGTTCTTGATTGATTGTTCATAGAACTAACTAGTTTTGTGATTGTGTGTCTTATAGGTACTATGGCCCCAAAATCTAAGAAAGATAAGATATGAGCAATGAAGGCCCGCCTACGAGACGAGGCTACCAACTTGGATCATGCCCCCCAGACTAGTAGCTCTGTAGAGGAGCTTGACATCCAGCCAGACTCCGATATAAAGCCACATCAGACTCGGGTAACTTCAAGGAATGCTTTTTCACAAGAATTTGTAGTCCGACCTCCCCAGTCTGATGAGGGAAGGGATCAGGCTAGCATTAGCATCTAGATGACCTCCTTCAAGAAGGGGTCAGGATCTGGGTCCGAGGAGGGTTTAGACGCCTCACCATCCTTCAACCCTCATGCACCTGAGTCTTCACTAGATGAAGCAGATAGTAGGTGGTGCATGAAGGGCATGCATACCATCTTCATGGAGGATATTCTACCAAATGAACAAGGTCATCCCACTCGTTCTATATTGGAGAAGTCTTGAGTTATCACTAGAGGGCTCGATAGTGTCCCAAGGCTAGAGCACATGATCACATGGTACGAACTCTAGTGGGTGGCTCAGCCACCGGAGAGGTACTCACCAATATTGGTGAGGGCTTTCTACGCCTCCTACGCTTCCACAATACATAACACTATTCCGAGGAGAAAAAACCCTTTATCCAGCCCAGCCTTGAGGAGGTTCAACTGTGAGGCCAGATGGTAGATATATCAGACGAGACCAACCAACGTACGTTGTTTGTACCTGAGTCACGACCCCCTGATCTAAAGTAGAGTTCGACTGTAGAGTGGGGCAGATGCGTGGCTTAGGCGTCACAAGAGACCCAAAGCATCGAGCCTGTTTGATGAGATGGGTGGCTACCCATATTGTTGCACCTGGTATAGACCCTTTTATGGGTAGCCACACCTTCGAAGCCTATTATTAAGGTTTCGCTCAACTTCTCTGCCAAAATTTGGTGGGCGGTGATATGCTCGAGGATCTGGCTTACGCTTGCAGATAAAACCCTGACGTCGGAGAGAGTTATTTTGGTAGCTAGCTTCTTAGCCCGCTGTGATATCGATTGGGATGCATTGATCATAGAGAATATACGTGATGCAACCCTGAGGAGGTCCGCGGTGATCCTCTTTCCATGTTTGATACACAGATTATTTCTGGTGGAATGGGAAATCCTTATATACCAAGTGGATGTCATCGTGACCGTGTAGTTGACACTGGACATCGGCCTGATCAAGGCCGATGAGAATCTAGTTTCTATGAGGATGACATCGAGGCCACACATAGTACTTCCAGACTTACTTGCCTCTGTGCCTATGACCGAGCCATCTAGCTCGGCTGCTGTACAAACTATTGAGGGGCCCTCATAAATAGAGACTACTGAGAGAAGGGGCCCTACTATTGCTACCGCTGCTGTCCCAGAGTTGGTGTTTACGTCATCATCACCTGTCAGCATTGCATTTTTGTCAATAGTATTATTCCAGGCCATGGCATAGAGATTGGCATACGCTGAGTCACAGTTAGCTCAGCTTCTATAGCAGTTGAGGCCCTGGATCTGCCAGGTTATTTCATAGGCGGAGATTCATATGCATGCGTTCACCATCATAGTTATTAGAGAGGGATTTGCACTGGTGGACGCCCGCATCGATGATTTTGAGGAGAGGATCTAGACGATGCTTCACACAGCAGCTCTGGTTGATTTGTTGGCCATGCAAACGAAGATTCAGCTTCGGGCTGACATTACTACAACATTGGTTGCACCAGTAAGTTTTTCATCCGCTACACCAGATGTAGAACCTATCATTGACCTATTTTCTCAAGAGGAGCCTACACATACTTCCCTCAGGAAGCGACCTCGTACATATTATCCAAATGCAGAGCACCAGAGTGTAGAGGGAACAGAGGAGGAGGAGTTAAGGATCTCTCTAGCTAGATCCCGAGAGGAGAAGGAGGCTAGACAGAAGTGCGCACAATAGATGCTTGAAGGCGCGAGTTCCTCCCATGCTGCTCTGATAGATGAGGATTCCACTAGGTCTATGGAGGGTGGATAGATGAGATCGGCGCTTAGGCATTCTGGTATGTTCCTATTTATCCCTTGTTGTTTACATGTTATTTTTGTGCATTGAGGACAATGCACATTAATTTTTATGGGGTGTGGGTGGTTATACGTCCTCGGTGAAGTCTAAGTAACCTTGGCCTATAACAACCTTGATTTTTGATGTCCAAAGGGTTTTCTTGCCTGTGTTCTTTATCTGCAAATTTTATTTTATGTTAAACTAGCATGTCAAGGATGTTTTAAGTAGCATGTTTAGTACATAGTATTGATACCACTGACATAGTAAGTTTTTGTGTAAAAATAATACCCACCAATTTTTTTGTGTTAGTCTGCTAGTGACCATTCATGATTAGGCTATCCTTATAGTGTTTGTTCTGATAAAGTGTGTATCTGTAGTAAAAAGAATGATCTGATTAGTTGTGTAAAATATGTAAAGCAGTGCCATGAGAGAGTGAGTGTAATTGCATGATTCTTTACTGTTCTGTAATTCTGAACTTTCCCTGTTACTCAGGATTTATACCTTAGGTTAGTTGGGTAGGAAAGGATCTTAGGCCATTGTTCTAATTGAGACCACATAGCTTAAATAACCAAACAAAATGTAATTATCCCTTAGTCTCTGTTTTGAGCCTAACATTGACCCTGTTCTTTGTAAACACCTAATAACCTAGCCTTAATAAATGATACATCCCAGTTCGGTCTGGTCTTTCCTTGAACACTGTGAACCTCAACTCAGGCTAAAAGCCTAAGTTGAGGGTGGCTACCCAACAAGTGGCCCTGGTTCGAAGGATAGATATTGTGCACCTCATCTTAGGCTAAAAGCCTAAGTTGAGGGTGGATGGTATAAGGGGAAGTCATAAAAGAAGGAAAAATGCTTAGTGATACAAAGAAAGAAAAGAATAATAAAAGAGATCCAAGAAAATAAGTTATTTTCCAAAATTCGAAAGAGTATACATGAACAAGGGAAATGTATTAAAAAGAAGAAAAATGCACCCCTAGACAGGCGAAAAATTGGAAAAGAGGAGAAGAAAAGAGAAGTGACAGGTTAGTAAGAAGAAAGTGGTAAAAAATGCAGTATCAAGGAGGGTCGTAATCACTATTTATCCAGATAATCATTCCAAAGTCCCATGAGCCTACATTACAAGCCTAAAAAGTTCTAACGTGATCCTAGTTCAACTAGTCGACAAGTCATGAGTCTAGAGTATAAGGGCAAACATATGGTATTAGGTACAATAGTTAAATGTATTTTGTGAGAGTGAGTGTTTTGATACAGTCCTAATGAACTTAAATTAAAAACAATAAAATATATCATCCAGAATGTTGAGGGGACTTCTTTCTATGAGGGCACTTGCATTGCATTATTACACATGACTAGTTCAGTGATATGTCATTTACTTATGGGTGCATAGCTTGTCATAGTTATACTACTGGAAATTAATAGTCTGCATTGGTTCACTAGATAGCTAACTGATATGGCTTTTGAGGAAAGTGGGGTATCTATTTGAGGTTTTGATGTATTTGTACCATTAGATTGATTTCTGTGTCTTTGTGCTGCTTAGGTATATTGAGTCTGTCTCTTAAGGATAAGTAATAATTTTATGTTAAGGGTGTTGATGTGCTGCCAAAATACAATACTTTTAATGCTTGAAACTTGTGATTTTGTGCATTCTCAAAGCGATGTTAGTAGATTTGATGTTTGTTTTTATTTGTTTTTGCAGGTTTTAGTGTTGCATAGTTCTGAACATGAGATGTAATTTTTGCACTGAAGAGGCAGTTTACGAACCCTCTACGAGTCTTGGGGAATTCTACAAGTCTTAGAGGGGGCCTCATTTGGTCATCCAGTGAGTGGTGCAGATGTGAAGTTTACTCTACGAGACTTGAGAATGAGTCATGGACCAACATACGGGTCGTAGAGTGAGCTCATGAACTAAGGTAGCTGAAAGTGAAGAGTCTCTGAAAGCGGCTCAGACGAGACCCTTCACGGTTCATGGATGACTTCATGACTCGTGAAGGAGGTTTCATACCCATCTCCAGTAGCTGAAAAACCTTTCACAAGACCCCGACTCATGGGCCGTGAACTGTCATACGAATCATAACAAAGGCTCGTGACCAGTGCCGACACAGTTGTCCTATTTTGTTTTAACTTTTTATTTATAGTACTATAAATAGTTTTTTAGGTTTTTAATGGAGAGATAGAAGAGGAACAGTCAGAGAACGAGAGGAAAAAAATACTTGTGAACATCTTTTGTGATTTTTAATTAATTCAAGTTTGCAATTCCATTGAGTTTACGGATTTTGTTCATCAGTTCTTGTTGCGTAAGTTATTTAATTATGTATTCTCCCTACATGATTTCTGCTAAAACAATAAGGATGTGTAGCTAAGTCCACAACTAGGGTTATGGAAACTATGATGCACTAGCAAAGTAAAACTATATTACTTGTAATTTCTTGAATGGTGATTAGGATGCATTAATTAACTTCTTCAAATTAATCGAATTTTAATGGAGGCCTACATTCGAAATCACTTAGTATCACCTGCCCAATCCAGGAGGTGACTAATAGGAAAAGAATTAATTAACAGAGGTTGATTGACTATTTCTCTACTAATCAGGCTACTAAGGGTAGTAGTTTTGGTTTGGGAGAAAAAGTGAGGGTTAGTAACGACACATCACAGAGAACGATCCGATAATGTGATAAAATTCACCTAGATGCCCGATCAAGGATTTAGGAGAGCTTAACTCACTGTGCTGCACCTATACACTAAAAATGAGTTGTGAGTATCCAAAAACACTTAGCTAGGAAGTCATGGGGAACACGTCACCCTAGTTATTTTCTCTACTGGTTGCATACAAAATATGTTATTGTAGTTAGGATTACTTTTACCGTAATTCCCCCCTTTTTACATTTTAGTTATTTTTGTTTCTTCTTTGTCTAGGAGATACTAGAGTATATCTAGTCAAGTTACTGAACGTGTGTTCATCCAGGGTCTACCTTATTCCTCGTGGGACCGACCCTAACCAAGATAGGTTTAAATACTTATACGAACATTTCAAAACCTCTTAGTACGGGTGGGTGCTAAGCGTAAGCGCAGAGTTGGCACAACACTAGACCCTACCAAGATCTATTAAATAGAGGCATGATTTGGACTATGGATAAATGTATATTCCCTATGAGAAGTATGACATGTCTTTTTTATATACTTTCGCTTGCTCATTCTCTTATGTATGCTTATTTTACCTCATAAATGTTTATGGTATGAGCACGAGGCTTGGATAGGATGCCTTTGGGTGTCTTCTTTGTCGTGTCTTGGCTAGACCCTAGGTTTTGGTGGTGACAAAAGTAGTATCAGAGCACGAGATTTAAAAACATTCTAGGGAGTCTAACATGTCATGTCAAGTAGAGTCTTGTTCATTAGTGTGAATCACACCACATACATGAATAGGAGGCTATGCAACATTTTAGGAAAAATATCACTTCTTTTGTACTCTATGTTGTGCCTTCAAAGCTTTTGTATTCTAATGATTGTCCCTTGGTGTTTTCAGAAATGGCTCCATAACATGCTCCATTACCAAGGAGAAATATTTCTAATATGGACCAAGCTCCTCCAGGTCCTCAAACCCCTCAAGTGGACCAAGTTGCCAATGACAAATTTAGAGCTTGTCATAACTATGTTAGCTTTTGTTGTTGCTTCCCCAAAGGCTCCTACTCTGGCCTTAAGGATATGGGATTTTGCTAGGATAAATCCCCCAAAATTCTATGGCTCCAAGGTGGGTGAGGATCCATAAGAGTTAGTTGATGATATCTATAAGATAGTGGAGATTATGAAGTGTCTTCCGAGGAGATGATCGGATTGGCGACATACCAACTTAAGGGTGCTGCTCAAGTATGGTTCACTCAATGGAAGTTCAAAAGTGTTTATGAAGGAGTCACTGATTGGGAGGTGTTCAAAGCTACTTTCTTGGATCATTCCGATTGAACTACAGGAAACTAAGGTGATGAAGTTCATGAGTTTGAAGCAAGGGGGTATGAGTGTGAGGGAATATGCCCTCAAGTTCACAAAATTGTCCAGGTTTGCTTCTTCCATGGTAGTCGATTCAAGGGCTTGTATGAACAAGTTCATTTTGGTTGTGTCCGACTTGATAAAAATAGAATGTAAGGCTACCATGCTTGTCAGGGAAATGTATATTTCTAGGCTTATGATATATGTCAAACAAGTGGAGAGTGAGAAATTGCAAAACCTGAGGTTAAGGGAGTCCAAGAGGGCTTGATATGATGGAGAGTTCTCCTATGGTAAATCTGGCGGTGGCCGATTCCAACAAGGTCAAGGGTCTTCAAAGGGTGCTACTCAAAAGTTTGACAAAGTGAAAGGGGCCAATCCCAAGGCTCAATGAGAAGTTGTAAGAGGTGGTACCATTCCTCCTAGGTACCCTAAGTGTGAGAGGAACCATGTTGGTGAGTTCTTAAAAGGTACCAATGCATGTTTCAATTGTAGAAAGGTAGGACACAAAATTGCTGACTGTCCCAATATATCTAACAAGGGTAAGGGAGGTCCTCCTCAAGATCAAGTGGCTCAAAAGGAGAAAGTTTAACAAGGTGCCCAAGTACTGGGTGGTGGTCCATGTGGTAATCAATTTTATGCTTTGCATACTAGAAAAACTTTTGATAAGGCTCCCGATGTAGTAATCGGTATGTTAAAAGTCTTTGATCATGATAAGTATTCCTTGCTTGACCTCGGTCCCAATATGTCTTTTGTTACTCCTTATACTTCCCATGAAATTTGATGTGCTTCTAGAAGTGTTGCTAGAGCCTTATTCTGTTTATACTCCTATTGGTGAGTCGATCCTAGCTAAGAAAGTCTATAAAAAAATGTCCTGTGTTGGTCTTGCATAAAGTTTTCCCAAGTGATCTAGTTGAGCTAGACATGATCGATTTCGATGTTATTCTTGGTATGGATTAGTTGTATGTATCCTATGCCCCGAGACAGTTAAAGGTGCATGAAAAGAACTATCTGACACACGATCTTGAGTTATTGGCTATTTTATTTACATTAATGATTTGGCGATACTATCTCCATAGAGTGCATGTTGATATATTCACCAACCATAAGAGCTTGCAATATGTGTTTTGCCAAAGAGATCTAAATCTAAGACAATGGAGATAGTTAGAACTTTTGAATGACTATGACATGAGTGTGATGTATCACCCTATTAAAGCTAATTATATGGCTGACGCATTGTGTAGAGTGACTATGGGTAGTATGGTGCACATTGAAAGTGGGAATAAAGAGTTGGTTAAAGAATTGCACTGTTTAACTTATTTGGGTGTGAGAGTGAATAATTTGAGTAACGGTGAAATGTTTATACCAAAAGGGGCAGAATCATCTTTTAGTGAAGCAGTTAAGGCAAAGCAAGATATGGATCCTACATTGGTTGAGTTGAAGAAGTTAGTGGTTGATAAGAAGGTAGAAATCTTTTCACAAGGGGGAGATAGAGTATTATGTTATCAAGGATGATTGTGTGTACCTAATGTGGATGGACTAAGGGAGAAGATACTTGATCAAGCTCATAATTCTAAGTACTCTATTTAGCCAGATCCACTAAGATGTATAGGGATTTGAGAGAAGTGTATTGGTTGAATGGTATAAGGAAGGACATAGCAAGGTACATGATGGAATGTGCCAATTGTCAACAAGTGAAGGCAGAGCATCAAAGTCGTGGTGTTTTAACCTAAGATATCGAACTACCTACTTGCAAATAAGAAAAAGTGAATATTGATTTCGTTATAGGTTTGCCAATGACAAGAAAGAATTTGACTCAATATGGGTGATCGGGGATAGAATGACAAAAACAACCCATTTTTCACTGGTGAAAACTTCTTAGTGACGGAGATTATGCTAAGGCCTATATCCATGAGTTGGTAAAGTTGCATGGGGTGACATTGTCCATCATATCAGATAGGGGTACTCAATTTGCTTCTCATTTTTGGAAGTCATTTTAAAAGGGTCTTGGTACGAAGGTAAAGTGAAGTATCACATTTCATCCTCAAACGGATGGACAAGCCGAGGGGACTGTACAAACATTGGAAAACATGTTGAGGGCTTGTGTACTTGATTTCAAAAGAAGTTGGGATGATTACCTACCTCATATTGAGTTTACCTATAATAATAGTTTCCATTCAAGTTTTGGTATGGCTTTGTTTGAAGCATTATATGGTAGGCAATGTAGGTCACTGATGGGATGGTATGAAATAGGAGAGGTGTACTTAATTGGAACATACTTGGTACTTGACACTATGGAGAGTTATAAAAGAAAAATTGAAGGCTGCCTAAAGTCGTCAAAAGTCATATGCCGATGTTAGAAGTAGAGAATTAGAATTTAATGAAGGTGATTGGGTATATTTGAAAGTTTTCCCATTGAAGGAGTGATGAATTTTGGCAAAGAAGGCAAATTGAGTCCTAGATATATGGGACCTTATGAGATAGTAAAGAAAGGTGGGAAGATAGCTTATGATGTAGATTTACCTATGGAATTAACTATGGTTCATCTGGTGTTCCATGTTTCTATACTAAGGAAATGCATGGGTTGATCCAAATTCTATTGTTGCATTGAAGGATGTGACTATTCAGGAAAAATTGACTTATGAAGAAGTACTGATTAAGGTTTTGGACTGACAAGTGAAGAAATTGAGGAACAAAGAGGTTGCATCCATCAAGGTCTTATAGAGAAATCAACAAAGTGAAAGTTCTACTTGGGAGGCTGAGGTGGATATGATGAAATGATACTGTCAAGACCCGAATAGGGGGTCTAGATGTGCCATGGAGAAAAGGGACCCAAGACCCTCGATCAGGCCATTATTACACAGATTATTGGTTCGGAAGCACGAAAGCTAAACACATAACAAGCAAGTTCTGAGGAATCGAGGACTTGGGACTCAAGCTATGGGGACAATAACGGGGAATGGGACAAGCATTCTTACACATAGCACATAGTCATTCACAATACCCATCATACAAGTCAATATAATAACAAGAGGACATGATCAATAATCAAGCGAAACAACATTATATTACATAGCCAAATATCCAACATAGAAGTCAAACGTACAAGAGTATAGATTTGTCCAACAATGCCTCTACATAGATGAGCGGGGCCTCAAAAAGTTTAAGGCTCAACCTCAAGACATTAAAAGTAAATACATGAAATAAAGTGGTAGATAGACCGTGGTTGTTACCCTTGAACAAGAGGGATCACCACTAGCAAGTCTTCAACAAGATATCAAACATCGTCCGGAAGAATGTATAAATTACCTTCGGTCCCTACATGGTTAGAACATGAAGACAAGAATATGGGTTAGCACAATTAAGCACTAAGTATGCGGACGTGTAATGCATATGACAAGTATAGTATGACCAAGCAACATGTCAAGGGGACCAATGATACGAAAGGAATACACGTAGCCAAAGAGTAATATAACAATATGCTATGCCATGATGGATGTGATGCAATCCTATAATCATATATAGCGGGGATGTCACCTCAACCGACAACAAAGGAGTCCCGAGCGAGCCACTAACCGGATCTAGACTACTTGTCAAGTAGTACCCTAGTCAACCCTTAAACAAGGGGATACAAAACAAGTCAATCCCTATCTAAGGAGTAACCCATGGTGGCGCATGGTTTGACGGAAAGGGTGAGGCCCTTGGGGATAGCCCATTTACTACCCAATCCCTCGGTACTAAGTCTCATCCCACAAGAATACGTATATATACGTGCATCATTAAATCCGAAAACTTACATTCACCTTCAAAACATGCATACTTAGTCAAAATGGAACCATTGTTCAAATAATGTTAATGCTTAAGCCAAAGGCTATCAAAAGTTTACAAAACATTTCATAATCATGTCATGTCAATGCAATAAGAGTAGCTCATCTACATAGCTTATCATATCAAGCATTCAATACAAAATAAAAATGGTGCAAGCATCCGGAACGCTCATTGAGCCAAAATGGAGAGACTATGTAATCACAAGCCTAGCAAAACTTATCATATCAAAGGTTCATCAAGAGTTTCATCATGACAATAACCATGCATATGCCATGAATGAAGATCAAGATCATGGGTAATGGAATAAAAACATAATTTCACAATTTGAAAGATAATTCATCTTAAAACATGTAGAAATCCATAAATATGTCATAATGCAAGTTACTCATGCTTAATTGAATCATGAAAAGAGACATGCAAGTTGATCAATAATGGTTTCAATGCACATTCATGAATTCAAGTTCAAAATCATGTTTAAATCACCTAAAAACTACAACACTCAAGTCCCAA
>JBCEWC010010795.1:0-17317 GCA_038996855.1 Solanum aculeatissimum
AACAAAACATGCACATGTCATGAATGAGATACAAGATCATGGGTAATGGAATCAAGACTTTATTTAACAAATTGAAACACATTTGATCATAAAGCTCCAGAACCCCTTAGACTTATGTGTTACTTATTGTATTACGCGCTTCTGAACCAATGATTTGTGTGATGATACTTGGATGGCTTGATCAAGGACTCTCAAGTTCTCTTTTGCCATGTCACTTCTAGGCCCTACTCTCGGGTCTTGACAGTACGGAATGCCAGTTAGTTTCTCTTCAGGACATGTTATCACATTAAAATCCCCTACAACACACCAAGGCATATCATTGTTGGAGAAGGTCAACATACTGTCCCATAGGGGTCTCCTAAGTAAATCTTTACACTTTGCATAGACAAAGGTGGCCAAAAAGGTTTTGGGCCACATAACATAGCTGATTTTGTAATTGATAAGTTGTTCCTCATTCTGTAAGACTCTGTAATCCACTTCCTTTTTCTAGAAGAGCCAGATCTTCCCATTGGGGTTGTGAACATCCATGTCCATATTTAGCTGAACTCTAAAGCAATTAAGCTGAGAATTATAAGAAAAAGGCTCCAAAATGGAAACAAGATCAATGTAATGAATAGATTTCAAACTCTTAAGTCTTTCCATAACTCCCTCGGTGTTAATACCCCTCACATTCCACATAATTGTATTGATCATTTATGAAATTTAGAACTTTTGAGCCTTGTAGTTGGTCTACTCACAAGAGCTAAATAAGTAGGACTGACTTTATTTGATTTGAAAGTAGAGTGATGGAAACCTCTTATAGATAGACCATGCTCTTGAGTCATTTGTTGGACCTCCTCCACAAATTCATTACTAGGAGGGCTAAAGGCCCTAATGAGCTGCTCACTAACCTCATCATCTGCATCCTTAATAATATCCACAAGTTGTTTGTTCATCTCTGCCTCATCTTCAGATTTAATTAACCCATAGTCATCAAAATCCTCAGGCATCTGATGGATGGGATTTAGGTTGTAAACTAGTGGATTTTCAGAGACTCTAGTGGTACCAACTTGAACTTCCCCAGAAGGATCATTGCCCAAAGTAATCTGTTTGCCATTTTTCCCATTAGCATGTCTGCTAGGTTGATTTCGTTTAGAAGCCAAAAGGGTAGCTTGAGTATCATTCATCTTTTTAAGAGCATTCCTTCTTTTTTGCTAAGCTTATTCTTTTTGTCTTCGAACCCACAGTACTTGTACTTGCATAAGATCCTAAACCTTTAGCCATTGATCCTAATTGTAGGGGTTGCAGAGGAGTAGATGCCCCAGCCTTATTGTGATCACTGGTCTACCTGGGTTGAGTTTGATACACATCCATAGGGGTAGCAGGAGTAGTATGGTCCATCCTATGGTCAGTGTAAGAGTTCTCATGGGAAACATGAGACAGTAACCCGCCCTTTGGTTCCCCTTCTTGCAGGTTAGTAAGGTTTTCCTTCAATCCATCCGTACCTCCACAAAATTCAATAACATTAGCACCAAAAGGGGTAGGGGATTCAGATTTAGCCATATCAATACATATAGGAATATTTGGAGGGATGGGAGGCTGGTCTTGAGGAATTGACACTTTAGTCCCATGGGGAGATAAGTCAATACCTGTACCTTCAAAACCAATGTGATGCGGGTCCTTCCTGACCACTAATTCATCAAAATCTTACCCTGGTCAGGATTAGGATTCCCTCCCATGTTCTTATTTACTTGTTCATTGGTAGTACTGATCAATTTGCCAGTTGGTTTCCACTGTTTATTTTCTTGACTTGAAAGCATCATTTGTTGAGGTCTAGCTTGTTTATTTTTTTGGTTTTTTATCTTTTGGGTTTGCCATTCCTCTGGTTGAACTACTTTCTTACCTTTAGAAGTAGTATGTAGAGAGTCTTGTTTACCTGCCACTTCAGTAAGAACATTAGCATGAACAAACTTTTTAGGATTAGGGTGAGAGATTACCTAATCATTTTGAGTATGCTCCATCATATCCTTATCGAATCTCTCCTTTTCACTATCATGCCTTTTCTTTTCCTCATCCTCCTTTTGCTTCATAGTGCACACTTGAACCAGGTGGGATTGATGATTACAGTGAGTACAATAGTCAGGAAGTCCTTCATATTGGATTGCTTGCCACCTCCCTATGGTGAAGTCTAGCTCATCAATTCCCATCCAAACATGTGAAGGTATCTCTTTAGTTATATCAATCTGAATTCTTACTTTAGCCACACTTCCTCTGGTTTTTTGGATTGAAGCAACATCAAAATAGAAAGTCTTCCCAATAGGAGCTAGTAGAGCAAAAATAAATTCATTCATCAATTCCCATCCAAACATGTGAAGGTCTCTCTTTAGTTATATTAATCTGAATTCTTACTTTATCCACACTTCCTCTAGTTTTTTGGATTGAAGCAACATCCAAATAGAAAGTCTTCCCAATAGGAGCTAGTAGAGCAGAAATAAATTCTTTGGTATAACAGTGCCAGGGAAGCTCTGGGAGAGTCACCCAAACATGCACCATTGGTGTTTCTTTCTCAGGAGTAAAATCAGGGGTCCACAGTTGCAGTCTCATAAGTTGTCCTTTAATGAACATTCTCTGTTTAGTCAAAACTCTAACATGGTCTTCTTCATTATCCAAATCTATAGACATGCCTAGAATTAAAATGATCAATTTTCACACCCTTAGTATGTTGAGTTTGTTGGATGAAACTTTTCCTAATCAGATCCATCTTTGGCATGGTGTTGGAAAATTTCCCAGCCAAAGTGTATTGTCACTTAGCAGCCAACTTTTGCATGAAATCATCTTTTTTAAATATGACAGTAGGTAAAACCTACCTGGTACTGAAGATGGGAGGGATAATCTCAATGGGGACTTCATTTTTGGATTGATTGGCTCTTAGCTTAGTAGCATAAGAATGGACAATGATGAAGGGGGATGGTTTAGGGATTTGGTTAGAATTGGGAAAGGTATTAGCACTTAAAGTGAGATTTTGATTAATCTTTTCAGGATAGGGTTGTTGTTTAGGATTGTGGCTATTGGTGGGATGCCTTTGGAAGTTGGAAGTCAATTTAGTGAGGTCATGGGGTTTGGGAGGAGTAAATTTAGCTTTTTTAGAAGAAGGCTTCTTAGTAGACTTGCCCTTATCAACCTTGTCCTTATTAGACATGCCCAACTCAGAATTCTTCTCCTCATCATTATCCTCTAGATTGATTCTAACTTGTCTAACATGAGAGCCAGGATCCAACTCTTTATACTCAGTCAACTGCTTGTCCTTATCATCAACCCCTTTCACATATACATTCTGAGTTGAAGACACATGATTGTTCACACTCTTCATACCAGAGTTAACAGGTCGTTGGATCCCAAAATCACCAATATTGCAATTATCATTTGTAATCAAATTAGGCTGCATAATGGGGGATAAGTTGATCACATTATTATCATCTTTAACCAAAGTTGAACTGACTTAAGAGAATCAAGGTTTGAGGACTTACCTGTCAAGGATGCTGAATCCTTAGGGCCATGGTTTTCCATATTTTCATGCTTACCAAGATGATTTCTAGCACCCTTAACACACACCTCCTGAAGATTGTGCTTAAATGGGATATGGTGAGTTTCGGTGGTCTCTCCATCATGATTATTGAAATTTCTATTGGTGTCCTGGTCGACTAGAATTTTTGGGGCTTCTTTGTTGGGGAGACTTGAATCTTTCCCTACAACATTGGGATGATTTGGGTTTTCATTCGCGAGTACATCATTAGGGGAGGAGACCCACCAGTGTTCACTTCTTGCCTAAAACTTTCAAAATTTTGATGGTGAGGTTGCTGCAATTTTTCTATCATTTTCTCCAAACTCCCCGCATTCAATTTCTCTTTTGGGATGGTGGAATCCTCTAAGAATTTGTCTGTTGATGTAGCAAGGGGGAAAAATACATTCCACTACTTGGAATAATATGAATCAGTCTAGAATTAGCAAGATTAATTATCTTTTGAGCCCGTTGGAGTTCTTCTTCCTGAACTGCTACTATGGTCACGGAACTGGGCTGCACATTCGAAAAATCCGGGCGTGATTTTGAGGTAGCTGTGTGATGGTGGTGATGCACCTCGTCCGGGCGCTTCTCATGGGTTAAGTCCGGTGGCCACTTGGATTCTAGTTTGAATTGGAGTTTTTTGAATTAGATTATAAATTTGAGTATTTGTTAGTTTGAATTGAAGTGTTCTTGAAGTTAAAAGTCAGATTTAGAAGTAATGGAAGATAGAACTTAGAAATGTTGAACTTACAAGTACTTGAACTTAAATATCATGAATTAATATAATTAGAATTTATTTAGAGCTTCTACTTCCAATTAAGTTTGTGAACTTTAGAAATTTTAAAGTAATTTTAATTACAAGTTAGAACTTATTTGGACTTTACTTTGAATTTGGAGTTTTTGGATACATATTTTATATTTGGTATTTTATTTTTGAAATTGAATATATTAGATTATTTTTGATATTAAATTTGTATTGAACTTATTAGATGTTGAAATTTGATTTTAGAACTTAAATATTAGGCCAGATAAATTTTGAATTTTAGACTTTAGAACCTATTAGAACTTTAGAATTTCATGTGGTTTGTAACTTGAACATTAATTTACAATTTCATTTGGTGTGTATAAAGTTTGTATTTTAACATAGAAAATTTAAATGATTGAACTTTAAAAATTTTGGTCAAATATATGATATTTAAGTTGTGCACTTTGAGTTAAAATCTAAGTTGAATGTCATGAAATAAAACTTTAAATAGTGAACTTTAAGTTAGGAAAAATCTAATTAACTTGAATGTCATGAAATGAAACTTAATCTAGGAAAATCTAACTTTAAGTTAGAACTCTAATTGCCTTTAAGTTTGTACTTTAATTTAAGTTTGGTAAGATTATTTTGTGTTGTATAAATTCTCTACTTTAGATGTTTGTACATTAATTGTACTTGAAATTTGAAAGTTTGTACTTTAACTTAGAAAAATCATACACGTAGAAATCTTAAACTTTAAAAATTTTAAATCATTGTAGGATATATTCGACACCGTCAAGCTAAGCCCGTTGCCACCATCCCCTCCATTTGCATAACTAACTGAAAAAGTGAAGGTATTTTTTCTTTCAAAATTCTAATTATTGTATATATTAAATTTTTTTATTCAATGTACAATACTTGCATTTTGCTTAGGGTTGGTTTGATTTTTTAGGATATGATTGAATTTTTAGAGTGTGTTTTAGTCATAATGTGTTTGTTTAGCATAAGTGACAACACTAGTTGATCATATAGATGACAAAATTAATTTTCTGGTAAGATCGATTTGTGTTCATCTAGTGTTGACACTTAGCTTTAATTTGGTGATCAATATATGTTTGTTTAGCATAAATGACAACACTAGTTGATCCTATAGATGACAAAATTGATTTTCTTGCAAGATCAATGTGTCTTTCTAGTGTTGGCACTTAAATTTAATTTGGTGATCATAATGTATTGTTTAGCATAAAGGACAAGACTAGTTGATCCTATAGATGACAAAAATAATTTTCTTGCAAGATCGATTTGTGTCCATCTAGTGTTGTCACTTAACTTTAATTTGGTGATCATAATGTGTTTGTTCAACATAAGTGACAACACTAGTTCATCCTATAGGTATCCAAATTGATTTCTTACAAGATCGATTTGTGTCCATCATTGACACTTAGCTTTAATTCGGTGATCATAATGTGTTTGTTTAGCATAAGTGACAAAACTAGTTGATCCTATAGATAACAAAATTATTTTTTTTCAAGATCAATTTGTGTCCATCTAGTGTTGACACTTAGCTTGAATTTGGTTTAGTTGTTCGAATTAGTTTGTACTTTAACTTTAATTTGATTTAGTTGTTGGAATTAACTTGCGCTTTATCTTTGACTTGGTTTAGTTGTTGGAATTAATTTGCACTTTAGCTTTGATTTGGTTTAGTTGTTGAAAATAATTCAGAACTTGAACTTTATATGCTTCTTAAAGTGAACTTTAGGATTTTCTAACTTGAACTTAGATTTGAGAACTTTAACTTTAGGATTTTTAATTAAGTACTTAGAAATTACTTCAAATTTGTATAAATTATCAAGTTAACATACTTACACTTTAATTATACTTGAAATTTGAAAGTTTACAATTTATCATACAAAAATCCAACTTTTGAGCTTTAAAAAACTTGAATTATTATATTGTAGGATATAAATTAACTTTAAGCTGTGAAATTTGAATTTGAATAGAATTTAGAATTTAAACTTTACGTACTTGTTAAGTTGTACTTTAGAATTTTTTAACTTGCATTTAGATCTTAGAATTAACTTGAACTATAGGATTTTTAAATTAAGTTCTTAGAAATTACTACAAATTTGTATAAATTCTTAACTTTAAATACTTGAACTTTAATTATACTTAAAATTTGAAATTTAACTTAGAAACATCCAATTTTTGAACTTTAGAAAACTTGAATTATTATATTGTAGGATATAAAGTTATGATAGAGCCTGATGGAGCCTCGTAAATTTGTTCTTTTATTTATTTATTTTTCTACATTAGTAAAATATTCATGAACTAACATGTTTATTATATGTCTTGCGGGTGACATCCATCAAAGGCTGCGACTAAGGCCCTACAGGAGAGTGTTAGGAAACTATTTAATGAGCTCTATTACTCTTGGCGGGAGATTCCAAACATTATCCGTCAGAGGATGTTTAATAAATTTAAGCTTATATGTTTACATGTTTATTTTAAGTTAAGTTTAATATTTTTAGTATACTTTATCTAACTACTTGTCACGACCCGAAATTTGGGTGTGATGAGACTCACCTTACCCACCAAGGCGAGTCAGCTCGAGACCTAGATAACTTAACATAATGATAAAAATGGAAGGTAAATAGTCTAATGAGATAGATAGCCATAGAAATTCCAAACTAAAACCTTCCCAAAACTGGTGTCACTTGTACAAACCTCTAAATATAGGATACTCAAATTAAAATACAAGTCTCAATGTTTTGTTCTCAAATAGAACATAACATAAGATAAAATCCTCGAAGGCCTATCAAAGATACAAGCAGTTACCTCATGAGTGATCCCGAAGCTTGACCCTTAAAATAAGAAAGCTAGCAAGGAAGACCAAACTCACAATCTACAAAAATGTAGCAAGAGGTGAGCACCAAACAACAGGGTACTCAGCGAAGTAGAACTAACCTCAAAGTAATCATGAACACAAATACTCCTTAACACCCAACTACATACCGCTGGACTACAAGCCTATACTTAAAAAAGTCACAGCAAAATGTATACAATATAAAGAAATCACAAGGATATAGTTATAATCTTCACATAACATCACATCTCAAAAGGTCCAACTATAAACAAATCAAATGATACAATGGATATCTAGTCTCATAAGCAATTCACATAATAATATCAATCAGGAGTAATATAAGATAGAGGGAATGCCATGAGATACAAATAATATGATGTAATATCAAGTAATCGTGATTCATGTCTGTCCTATGATACACATCCATCAATTGCATCAGACCAAAACCCATGGGGCCCACATATGGATCATGTATTCACCAGAACCATTTCTCTTCGTCTTTTCATTTCTTTTTTTCCTTCTTTTTCTCTAGCGGAACCATTTTCCTTTGACATTTCATTTCTTTTGGATCATCAAGCAAACACATAATAAATGCATAATAGACATGTTCATGGCAATGATTTATGCAAGACGTCCATATGAATCATGTATTCCAAATAACCAAAACTAATTAACTCACAAGTACACAAGTATTCGTAATATAATCCCAACCTCATCACAATCTTAATATACCCATCAATTCATGCACAAATTCTATGTATTACGAATCCACAATTAATTTACAAGTCAAAATTTCAGCATATGAACAATTACCCAACTCGAAATCTCATGATCAAAGTCTACAAGGACATATTCTACCCCAAAGTATTCAATTCCATACACATAGGAGTATACAAGGTTCAATCATACTTAACAAAAGGTTAAAAGTACGCTTGCCTTAGATAAAGTCTCGAATCAAGTCACATTCAAAGCCTTCCCCTTTCTATGATACTTCGAATCATCAAAATCTATTCAAATATAGCATCATAAACACATAACGAATCTAATGACACTTAAATCAATTAATTCAGATAAAAATTGAAAAATGGTCAAAAATTTCATGCCAAAAATGTAGTCTGAATTAGAAAATTAATACATAAAAAATTTCCCCAAGTAATAAGGAGTTCAACGGTGAAAACCATTTTAAAAATAGAGTTAAAATGAGGGAGAAGTCATCAATTTAGACTTAGAAATCAAATCCAAAAAAATCCAAAATTCTCCAATTAAAATCCAAAAATTATAAGTTAAAACACAATTTAATTAATGAAAATTGAAGAAATAGGTTAGAATATAGTTACCTAATCGGTTTGTCTTGAAAAACATTAAAAAATATCTTGAAAATGGAGCTTTGAATATTAAAAATGGAGGAAATTGAATAAAACTCATCTTTTAAAACTTGTCACTGTTCAGGGACATTTTACACTCCTCGAGCACGGATAATTGTCTGCAAAAATGGAGGCAAAGAGGGAGCAGTGATCCGTGAATGCATAAGGCCACTCCGTGAACGCGGAGGCTAGGGACTAGGCACTCTACGAAAGCATTCCAACCTTCGTGAACGCCGTCTCACCTCTGCGAATGTGGAGAGTAACACCAGTTGCACCAGATACAACAACAAACATAACATATATTTCAAGAATTTAACCCTCGGAATTCATTTGAAACCTCATGAATATAAACCAAATATAGAACACTACCAGAAATAATATTCTGGACTCAATGGAACCATAAAAAAATTAAATTTGAGACCTCCTTTGCCAAAAACTCGAGAAAGATTGTTTAAACTAATTTAGGACTCAAGAATTCAAAATAATCTCGAAAGCTCTAAAATTACAGTGATTCCATTTCTAGTGTTAGTTTCATCATTCAAAACTAGTGGAACTGATAGAATTTTGATTCGAGCTCCCAAACTCTGAATATTGCCAAAGTCAAACTTATGATCCAAAATCAACTAAAAATGCAACTTTGAGTCCAAAATCTTTGTTTCATCTCTGAATTCAGTTCTACAAGTTCTCCTAAACCAGATTCGATATTCCAGAACTGATGAAATTGATAAAATAGGATTCCAACACTTGAAACTCAAAATGACCTCAAAACTCAAAATTTTCCAACTTTAAGTCTTTAAAAACTCATTCTTTAACAAAACTCTAACTTTTTACAAGATTTTAAAAATCCATCTTTTAAACTGAACAAAAAAAAATCCAAGATAACTTTCGCGAAGGACAAAATGCTAATTTGGTAAAAAATGCCAAATATGACTATCGAGGTCATTACACTAATTCTTTAACACTTCTCTTTTTTCAAACTTTACCAAAGTACAATATGGTCATTGTAACCACTTTTGAGAGAAAAGCAAGCCACAAACTGTCTACATGGCTCAAGAAAGCTCGGGATGATGGAGAATATTCGATTTGGTTGCAACCTTACTTGTCTGAAGAGTTACGTCATTATTGGGACTCCGACGAATTCAAAATTATGTCTGGTAAGCCAAAAAAGCCAGAGACAGCTTGAAGGGTGGTTCATTGTACACCAGAGGTGCAAAGAGTGTTGACACTATTTAGAGGAAAAGGTAAGGTTTCTAATTTTAAGTATAAATTCATAATATTAAATAATTATTTGATTAAATACTATTCCATTAATTGTATTATTAATTATTTATAGGAACAAGCATTGAGATGTGTTCCATTTTATCATGAGATTTTTAAGAAGACTCATGTGAGAAAGAAAACTGATGAGTCAAATTCAGATATGTGGGTGGAAAAAAGGGCAAAACGAGCCTATGTAAGCTTCTTAACACAACTTATATATAGATATGTAGAATATCTTTTTATTCTAACTTTTATTTTTAATATATATATTAAATACTGATTCTTACTCTAAATTATTTTGTAATATGCAACAAGAGTACGAGCAGGCATGTACGTGAGCTTCGAGATGAGTTTCAATTTACGCCTGAACAGTCCACTCGAATTTGGACTGAAAAAGTGGTTGGGGGGAGCCATAAAGGACGTATATATGGGATGAGCTATAGGAATGACATACGACAACTCCAATTAGGTTTAGAAGGTATTGGATCATCACGTCAAGTCGAGGCCTTTGACCAAGTTCAGATGGCTACCATGTCTCAAAAATTGTAGAACTTACAAGCGCATTGACAACGTCTGCCACAAGGAGGGCTGATGAGCCCATATTTTAGACTAATTTTCGACTTAGAATGTAAGAAATATTGTCCTCAATGTGCTATTTTGTTTCAATTACTAACTGATGTGTACGTGTTGTATTAGAAATAGAGCTAAAAGTGCACAAGAGGTCAACACTCAACAAGACTTGAGAAAGGAGTAAAAGTGCCAAAAAGGTGGACAAAAGCGGCATCGGCGACCTAGTCGATGCACCACCAACTGCTTAATGAGACCGCCTAACAATCCAACAACCAAGTTTCAAGTTTTTTCCAGAAGGATAGTCTAAATCGATATCGCCAAATTAAGTCGGCATACCGTCTACTTGCCATAGAGACCACCTAATATTACAGAAATCAGGATCCCAAGCTCATGACAGAAGGGCGATGAAGAAGGAAATTTGGCATATCGGCGAACATGATCTGCGAAGAAAAACCATCGCCCAATATTGTAGAGACCTAGGATTACAAAGGACTGCTCAGAAAAGCGGTCAAGTGCACATTCAACGCATCGCTAGAGTGCTCGATGATGGCCAACCTTGACTGTCGAGTTGGAATTTGATGCACATAATTCCATGATTTTGCACTGACTATTTAAGAAATTTTAGTAAAGGATATTATACAAATTATACTCTTCAGAATTTCAGATAAAGAGAGAGTGAGATTAGGGTACTTAGAATATTCTTGCTCAATAGTACAAGGGAGAGGGTTTCAAGCTTGTGGAAGCACAAATTTGTAGAGATTAGCTTGTTGAAATCAACTTTTTACTTTTAATCCTTGTTACCCATGTACTCAACAACAAATATTGGTATTGAATCTTTAATTTATAGCAAGAGTGGCTAAAACCCCCATGTTGAGAGTGTGCAATTGATAAGGGTATTTGATTTCTATTGTTGGTTCTTTATTATTTTGACTATATTATTGTTAATCTGAGTGAATTTATGTCCATTGCTTAGTTTCACTTATAATCTCAAGGTTGCAAACTTGGGATTTACTTAAGATCTCTAATTATTACTTTAACCTGAGTAGTTAGAGTATGGAATGGATGTATTTTCTGGAAATCTTTTGGGATTTTGATTTGAATGCCATACCCATGGGTTTAATGGATAAGGTAGTAGGTGATTTGCTGTGATTTCTCAAGACAGGCATGTCCTAGAGTGATCGACATATGTTATCATAATTGAATCATGCAAAACACCTTTGTGTCATAATTGAACTTAGGTTACCAACATCCTAGCCTATTCACTCATGTTTAACTCAATTATTCAAATGTTTAGACCCAACTTAGTAGATCTAGTTCCATATTTACACATCCTCAACATCTCTCTCTATCTGTGGTTTAGTTTGCGAAATTAGTTGTTGATTGCTAACTCTAAATCTTTAATTATTGTAACCCCTCATTTAAATCTACAATTACCTAATTCAATGAAATACTTCACCTCTTGAACCATCATTCCTCATAGAATTCGACCCTAACTCTAATGTTGGGTAATATGCTGATGACGATCATCCCTGCTTCCTTTGAGTGGTAGGATTGAGCGTGCGTAAAAAATGATGCCGTTGTTGGGAATGGTGCTAATTCTTGACTGAAGTGCTTTTTGAATTTAGTTCTTGTAGTTGAATTTATTTTACTGTTTTCTTCTTGTTTTTGTTCTTGAGTAAGCAAGTGCTAAGATGGAGGATGAATGAAGTGTCCAGGGTGATATCATGGGAGATGTGAACAACCTTCAAAATATCAACTGGGACCAAGTAAGCAGTGCCAGGGAAATTGAATTGCCCCTAATAGCTCGAAATGCTGAATTCAAAGTTGCTGGTATAATGTTAAAATTACTTCAGCTGAGAGGATTATTCAGAGGGAAGGATCATGAGGATCCTCATCAGCACCTTTAATGTTTCATGGATGTCTGATCATCGTTCAAATATTGGGGTGTCATACAAAATGCTATTAGATTGATCCTTTTTCCTCTTTTTATAACGGGAGAAGTCGTGAGGTGGCTAGCTGAGCTTCCCCGAGATTCTATCGCATCATGGGAGGAGCTACAAAATATGTTCCTCAAAAGGTTCTTCCCTCCTTCAAGGATGATCAAGCTATAGAGGAGCATTGAAAATTTTAGAAGGGTAGATGACGAACCATTACATGAAGCTTGACATCAATTCTGTAAATTTTTACTTTAGTGCTAGACTCATGGAATTCCTGATCATTTATTGTTGCAACATTTCTATGTGAGTCTAAGCGCTGGTAATAAGAATGTGGTTGATCAATAAACAAGAGAGGGGCTTATGAAGCAAACATTCACAGCTGCCTCAAAGTTTCTACATGAGATGACCAAAATAAGTAAAGCGTGGTACAACCAGGATGATTATGTTTCTTCTACAAAAAAGAAAGTATCTAGAGAACAACTAGATAAAGATAAGGAGCGAGATGAGAACATGGCAAAAATAATGAAATAGTTGAATTTTATAACACATAATATGACTAAGGGTGATAGACAACAACAATTGAATATCGTGCATGCTATCACGAATTTGTGTTATGAACGTGAACCGAGTGGGAGTAATCAATATAAAGAAGTGTGTTTCATAGGAAGTCATGTATTGGGTTCTTAACTTGTCTTTCACCGATCACCTAGGATCAAGGTTGGAACATTGGAAATGGCTGGACCGATGGAAGGTAGATGAACCAGTATGAGGATAGTCAAGGTAAATAACGAGGAGGAAGGTTACTTTACTTCACCTGAACATATGTTTTTGTCGAACGAGTTGTGCGCAAAGAAGGTTGCATCGCAAATTGAGGAGATGCTTGCAAGGATATTAATCAAGGTAGAAGCCTCAAATTATAGGTTGAAAGAAATGAAATTAGGCTTCTCCCAATTAAGCCAAATGATGTCTCACACACAACCTCAATCAAATATTTAGAGACTCATCTAGAAATTCTCTTGGCCCAATTCAACATCCAAGAAAATAACAATGATCAGTTGTGAATGGATATCTTTATTAGGAGTGGAATGATTATGGAATCTAAAGTGGAAACCAAGGCCCCTTTATTTGGGGAAAGCAAGGAGTTTGAAAGAGAGAATGAGGGAAACACTACTCTTGGTAATCCAGAGAGTGAATGTAGTATCGTTGATGGGGGTAAATCAAAAGAGGCTGAAGAAGATGTTGTTGAAAATGAAACTTCTCCTGAAAAGCCTTCTACGAGAGTCATGCCTTTCTCTCAAAGGTGTGAAAAGAGGGATGATGAGGCAAAGTTCCATAAATTTCTTTCCATGTTCAACTCCTTGACAATTTACATACCTTTGGTCGAAGCTCTTAAAAAATTGTGAACTTACGCAAGATTTATAATATAATTGGTGACTAAGAAAAGATCTTTGGAATGTGAGATGATTAAAATTTCACACAACTGCAGTACAATTTTAACAAGACATGTGGATGCTAAGAGAGATGATCCAGGTGCATTCACAATATTGTACACTATCGAGATTTATGAATTTGATAGGGCCCTACGTGATTTGGGGGCCAGTATAAACTTGATGCCTTTGGTGGTGTTTATGAAATTGGGTGTAGAAACTCTAGCCCCAACAACAATGAAGTTTCTTATGGCCAATCGGTCAATTAAAAGACCGGTTAGAATATTGTATGATGTCTTGGTAAGACGCAACCAACAAGGCCATCTATTGAGGTACCACCAAAACTTGAGTTGAAAGAGTTGTTGATCCATTTGAATTATGCCTTCTTGGGTGAGAATGATACATTGCCAGTTATTGTAGCAGCAGGTTTACAAGAAAGGCAAATCCAAGCTTTTATTAAGGTTCTTGGAAGCATGTGAAATCCATTAGTTGGACAATTGCTGACATTGTAGGTATTTCTTCAAGAATTTGCACTCATAAAATAAAGTTGGTTGAGGGGTGCAAGATAAGTATCAAAAACCAACGTGGGCTAAATGGAGGTGGCAAAGAATGAAATAATAAATTAGTTAGACGCTGATGTGTTATACCCGCTTACATATAATAATTGGGTAAGTCCAGTCCAATGTCTACCCAAAAAGAGAGGTATGAATGTGGTACCAAATGAAAAACATCAACTTATTTCAACAATACTAGTCACTGGATGGCGTATTTGTATGAACTATAGAAAGTTGAATGCTTCCACAGAAAAAGATCACTTCCCATTACCTTTCATGGATCAGGTGTTGGATAGCCGAGAGGGGGTGGTACTATTTCCTTGATGGATACTCTAGGTATAATTAGATATCTATCTCCCCGAAACATCAAGATAAAATTACATTCACCTATCTTTGTGGTAATTTTGCATTCAAAAGGATGCCATTTGAGTTGTGTAATGCACCGTCAACATTTCAAAGGATCATGTTATCCATCTTTTTTGACATGGTCGAGGATTCCATTGAGGTATTTATGGATGAATTCTTAGTGGTGGGAGATACTTTTGATCAATGTTTGAATAATTTGAAGAAGGTTCTGCAAAGATGTGTTGAAACGAACTTAGTTCTCAATTGGGAGAAGTGCTGCTTCATGGTAAAAGAAGAGATGGTTTTAGGCCACAAGATTTTGGAGAAAGGCTTACAAGTTGACCAAGAAAATGTAGAGGTCATAGCAAAACTTCCTCCTCCCATCTCGGTCAAAGATGTGCGAAGAATTCTGGGACATGCTGGGTTCTATAAAAGGTTCATAAAGGATTTTGCAAAAGTTGCTAGCCCTATATTTCTCTTGACTCCGCGCTTACGCTTAGAACACACCTCTACTCAGGAGGTTTTGAAGCGGTCGTCACAAGTATTTAAACCTAACATGGTTAGGATTGATCCCACGAGGAATATAATAGACTCTGAATTAACACACTTTCTGTAATATGACTAGATGTACTCTAATATCTCCTAGAAACAGAGAAAATAAAAATGACTAAATTATAAAAGGGGGGGAGTTTGCGATAAAAGTAAATTCTAAACTATAATAGCAAATTGTTTGTAACTAGTAGAGAAAATAACTAGGGTGACGTGTTCCCATGACTTCCTAATTAAGTGTTTTCGGATACTCGTAACTTTTGTTTGGTGTGTAGGTGAAGGACAATAAGTTAGGTTCTCCTAAATCCTTGATCAGACATCTAGGTGAATTTTACCACATTACTGGATCGGTCTCTGTGATATGGCGTTACTAACCCTTACTTTTTATCCCAGACCAAAGCTACTACCTCTAGTAGTCTGATTAGTTGAGAAATAGTCAATCAACCTCTATTAATTACTTCTTTTCCTATTCGTCACCTCCTAGATCGGGCATGTGATACTAGGCGAGTTCTAGCGTAGGACCCCATTAAAATTCAGTTAAATTGAAGAAGTTAATTAATACATCCTAATCACTATTCAAGAAATTGCAAGTAGTCTGATTTTATCTTAGCTAGTGCGCCATGGTTTCCATAACCCTAGTTGTGGACTTAGCATCATATCCTTGTTGTTTTATCAGAAATCATGTAAGAAGAATACATAATTGAATAACTTACACAACAAGAACTATGAACAAAATACAAAATCTCAATGAATTTGCAAACTTGGATTAATTAAAAGTCATAAAAGATGTTCACAAGTATTTCTCTCTTTATTTTCTTATTGATCGTAATAATTATTTTCTCCTCTTCAATAAAAAAACTTAAAAAAAATTATTTATAGTACTAAAAATACAAAGTCAAAATGAAATAGGACAACTACGTCGGCATCGGTCACGAGCATACATTACGGCCTGTAGGACAGTTCATGGTATGTGAGTCGGGGTCTCATGAAAGGCTGTTGAAGCTATTGGAACTTTTTACGAAACCTCCTTCACGAGTCATAAAGTCTTCTACGACCCGTGAAGGGTCTCGTCTGAGTCTCTTGTAGAGACTTTTCAATTTCTGCTTTCTCAGTTCATGAACTCACTTTACGACCCATATGTTGGTCTACGACTCGTGCCCTGGTCTCATAGTGTGGAACTCCCTTTGCACCCTCTTATTAGAAGAACAAACGAGACCCCCTCTACGACTTGTGGAATGACCCATGACCCGTAGAGGGTCTCGTAAACTACCAATTTGGTGCAGAAACTACATGTTATGCTCAGAACCATGCCAACACTGAATTTCTACAACAACAAACAAAAACAAACATCAAATCTACTAACATCGCTTTGAGAACACATAAAATCCCAAGTTTCAAGCATTAAAAATGCTGTGTTTTGGCAGCACATCAACACTCCCAACTTAAAATATTTGCTTGTCCTTAAGTGACAGACTCAATCTACTTAAGCAGCACAGAGACATAGAAATTAATCCAATGGTATAGAATATATCAAGACCTCCATAGATACCCAATTCTCCTCAAAACATATGTGAACCAATACACACTATTAAATTCCAGTAGTGCAACTATGGTAAGCCATGCAACCATATATAAGTGACATATCACTGAATTAGTCATGTGTAACAATGAAATACAAGTGCCCTCACAAAAAGAAGTCCCTTCAATACTCTGGGTGATATGTTTCCGTTTAAGTTCATTGGAACTATATCAAAACACTCACTCTCACAAAAGATATTCAACTACTATACCTAATACCATATGCTTGCCCGTATACTCTACACTTATGACCTGTCGACTAGTTAGCTAGGATCACTTTAGGACTTTTCAAGCTTATAATGTAGGCTCAGGGGGCTTTGGTATGATTATCTGGATAAATAGTGACTACGACCCTTCTTGATATTATATTATTGACCACTTTCTCCCTACCAACCTATCACTTCTCTTTTCATATCCCCTTCTCCTATTTTTCACCTTTCTAAGGGTGCGTTTTTCTTCTTTTTAGCACTTTGCCCTTATTTATGTACACTATTTTGAACTTTGACAAATTAATCATTTTTCTTGCACCCCTTTTATTCTTTTTCTTCCCTTCTTTGTATCACTAAGCATTTTTCCTTCTTTTATGA